>CAKNWT010305167.1:363-21254 GCA_932066315.1 Andricus coriarius | reverse complement strand
ATGAGTGACCTTATGCTCGCGCTGGTTAGTGTCGCCACAGAGGTATCCAGAAGAATTTCGTAGTGCGAGAGATAGAGGCAGAAGTGTGATGCAAAAAAGTAAAGGGCTCTTAGTATCGCCCTGAAAGACACCCCTCTGGAAGGTGACGTTGTTTGTTGTCACACGATAATTTCCAGATGAGATAGTAAATCTAGTTTTCCAAAGAGGCATTAATCTCTCTATGCATGTCACTATGTGTGGATGCACCTTCAAGCTTTCCAACAGGCAGATGATAAGGCTATGAGATGTTGAATTGTAAGTTTACCGGTAGACAATTCCAGGCCACTGACAGGACGCGTTGATGGGCTGCAGCGTCTTTACAGACACACCTGTCAATTAGCAGGTTCTCGCGGCATCCTGCTACACCTTTTTTGGAGCCACGTTGTTCGTACATCTCACGCCACACAGGCTAAATTCGTCGATCAATCCTGTTGTTTAGGACAGCTGTAAAGATCTTATACAGTGTGTTCAAACAAGTTATTGGCCTGTAATTCTCTGGGTTGGACAAGTTGCCTTTTTTTGTTAGGAGTATAGTGAGTCCTAACACAAGCCACTTCGGAATGGGGGTCTCTGACTTTAAAAATGAGGTGAATATGCGGGCCAAATCTTGGTGTGTAGCAGTAAAATTCTTCCACCAGAAGTTCTTGATACAATCTGGTCCAGCACCGGAAAAGTTCTTCGTTCCTGTAAATGCTTTTTTCACCTCTTCGGCAGTGATTGATGGACATTCATCCTCTGATTTTATAAGGTTGTCGCAAAATTCCTTGAAGCGGATGATATTGTCAGTATTTTCTTTCAACTCTAGTGTTTTCGGGATCTTGTATACCTCTCTCCAAAAAGTCTCTACCTCGTTGGGCTTGGGTGGATTTTTGACAGAAACAGGGTGATCATTGAACAGACGAGATGGGTCAGCGAGAAACTGTTGATTCTCCCTGATCCATCTCTCCTTCTTCTGTAATCTTCTCCTTGCGTCGGATAACAGCCGTATTTTGTCAACAATATGCTGCTTGATTGTCAGCAGCTTTGACTTGTTTAGTGTGTGATTCAAGATCCTTAGTTCTTGGGCGATCTTTCGAACGCTTTCCGTGAACGGTCTACCAGATGTCATGTAGTCAATCACACATTGAACACGGGACGCATTCTGTCTTGCCCATCCAATCTTCTTGTTCAGTTGATGTAAGCGTCTTTTGGTCTTTTGATCCATCGTTGGTTTGAGCCTTCGATTTGAATCAGCCAAAGCTCTCGCAGCACCATAAACTGAGCAATTGATGGTCCAGAGGTCGGATTCTTGCGAGATTTCTCCACGAAGAGAGGCATCCATTTCAGCCAGATCTTGGGGCTTAAGAGGAACTTGCATGTTAATGTTCCTTCTTGTCCTGAAATCGTGATCATCTCTCAGAAGGTGCCTGTTTTCCGCGGTTGGTCTTAATGTCGTTTCCTCATCTTCGGCTGCAGCTTGATCAAGCAGCGGTTGGGGAAGCGCTCTGCGTACATATCCATTTTTACAGAGGTAGGCACGTTGATTTCGCAACGATTGCATCGAAACGTGCTGAAGCTCTGGGTGTTTTTGGCACCACAGAGTATGCATACGCGCCATACAGCCTCGGTGAACAGGGATAATGCTGGCATCGTAGCAGTCTAGCAAGTCATCCTTGAGTTGATTCGTCCACTCAATGTGGGCGTTTCGCCGGTTCGTCGTCGTGTTTCCATCTAAATTATTTTCAGCACCCCGAACTCTATGATTATCGGCATTGTTCGCCGACCCATTGTCGGGTGCTCTGTGCGTTCGATCGTTTTGAACCGCATTTACAACTTTAAGTGTTTTGGTGGCGTCATTTTTGTTCCCACGAGCAGCTAGGGAAAGGGTTCGTCCATCCTTGTAGAGCCCCGCATGCAAGGATAAGGCTGCATACTCTGAGAGGTCGCCCGGTATCCCAGAGACACCGTTTAAGACACCTCACCCAGGTGCCATTCAGCTTTCGGCACGGTTGTCACGCCTCCGCTTAGGGGTTGTTCCTTCGGGACCATCCCTGGACAATTGTCCGCGACTGCTTATTAATTATTGTAACCATATTCAGCAGAAACCCTTGGTACAGGGACCCTCTATCCGCAACCCGAGGACGCGTTCGGTGGCTTTGTCATAGGCCCTTCAGTTCTATTCTGACGGAATAGAAACCGAAACCGAATATATATACATATATATATAGGTAAATGTTTGTCATAAGGACTACCGCAGGACTTCGCTGGGAGCAGGTGCTAATCTGAAAAATGGCACCAGCTAAATCGCGGTAAAATTGCAGCTGCAACCACGTCTGACGACCGTGAGATAGGCGGTTACAGTCTGCGACGAATTCAATACGATGATCCGGTAAAAGTCTCGTGCAACCTGAGGCCACGGAGCGATCCAAGGACGACCGCCTTCTGCATTTTCCCCGCAAGTGTCTTGGCATTTTCTTGACACGGAGGGATACTTTTCAGGCTATTAACCAGTGAAACCTTGGCACCTCCAAGAGCGCCAATGATCAAGACGATTAGCTTAACGGAATATTCCGGATATAGCCGTCGCAACTCCCGTATAAGTTCTTTATACCTCTTTTCCTTTTCATTCTCCTTGGCTATGATGTTTTTGTCAGCTGGTGCCGAAAATTCGATAACGAACATGGTTCGATTCTCGAAGTCAAGAAGGACTATGTCAGGCCTCGAGTGCGCAACAGAAACAATTGTCGACAATATGAAGTTCCAGTATATTCGACACTTCTCATTCTCGACAATTAATTCTATTTCCCTAGGAGCATTTAACGGAACGGTAATTGGGCTGATGACATAAGAGTGACAGTGATGGTAATAAAGCACTCTTAGTGCCGCATTGTGCCTTTGGGTATAGGTCGTTCCCGCATGAGTTGGACAACCAGATAGTATGTGTCCTAGATGCTCGGAGTGTGCATGACACGCTCTGCAGCTATCATCGGGAATGTCTTGGCTCAAAATGTGGCGACGGTATGCTAGAGTGGAAATAACACCGTCTTGGCATGCCAAAATGAAACCTTCCATGCCCAACTTCAATCCGGGTGATTTAAGGAAAGCAAAAGTTAGCTCATACGACATCGACAGATCCTCCACATTTCTGTGGAAGATGCCGTGCATCTCCTTCTCGAGGGGCTGTTCACGGAACTTTTTCCTGTGCTTTCTTAATCCGGGCCTTCAGGAGTAAGTACTCTAGATGGAAAAGATTTGATGCATTTTGCTGATTTGCACAGAAACGCACCTTTGCCCATTTCTTCGCATTTCATGACCATTTCAAGAAGAGGGTCTTATCCATTTGCGACTATATATGCTGTACCCAGAATAATCTTGTTTTGAAGACATTCAACATTTAGTACTACGTGACCACCTTGACGGCGTGAGATGTAAAGTCGCTGAACAGAAGATTTAAGCTGCATGCTTTTGTTCAAGAGTACTAACGGGACGGCAAGCATGTTTGTCGCAGATTCTTTGTTCCTGGCCGACTCAGTTCGGAAGACCAAATCCGTCGGATGAGACGTTTGTATCTGCATCGCAGAGTATGTAAAGGTCTCTCCAGTGCCAAGGTGTAGTATAGCGCTTCTGTCGACGACCTCAGGGTCTTCCGGGATTCCATTAAGTTTTCCTTTCTTCAAATAAACCTTGGCGCATTTTTCTAACCCGAACTTCATTCCAATTTCTTGAGTGTACTCTTTGACAATGTCTAGAGCCAGATGTAGTTTCTCTTGATTTTTAGCATAGATCTTGAGATCATCCGTGTAAAATACATGAGTGACTTTATGCTTTCGATTTCCAGGTTTTCCGCAGAGGTACCCTTCGGAATGGCGCAGTGCGAGAGATAGTGGACCGATGTTTTCCAGATGAGATAGGAAATCTGGTTTTCCAAAGCGGCATTAATCTCTGTATGCACATCACGATGTGTGGACGAACCTTTAAGCTTTCCAACAGACAGATGATAAGTCTATGGGAGGTTGAATCAAAAGCTTTCCAATAATCAATCCAGGCCATCGATAGGTAACGCTGATAGAATGCTGCGTCTTTAAAGACACAACTATCGATGAGCAGGTTCTCCCAACATCCTGCTAGGACTTTCTTTGAGCCACGTTGTTCGCACATCTCTCGCCACACCGGTCCAATCGTCCAAACAATCCTATC
Source organism: Andricus coriarius (assembly GCA_932066315.1). Classification (NCBI taxonomy): domain Eukaryota; kingdom Metazoa; phylum Arthropoda; class Insecta; order Hymenoptera; family Cynipidae; genus Andricus; species Andricus coriarius. The sequence goes on along the minus strand of CAKNWT010305167.1, from coordinate 17,039 downwards.
ATTTAGGATAGCTGTGAAGATCTTATACAGTGTGTTCAGAGAAGTTATTGTCCTGTAATGTTTAGGCTCATCTAAGTTGCCCGTCTTCGGCAGGAGCATTGTGCGCCCTTCCAGCAACCTCTCCAGAATAGGCTCTTCCGACTTCAGATATGAGGTGAAAATGCGGGCCAGATGCTGGTGGGTTGAAGGAAACTTCTTCCACCAGAAGGTCTTGATACCATCTGGTCCCGGAGCGGAATAATTCTTCATGCCTCTTAATACGTTTTTCACCTCCCTGGCAGTGATAGGTGGGCATTCCACCTCAGGTGTTATGAGGGCATTGCACAGCTCCTTGAAGCTATTTATATTCTGCGAGTGTTCTTTCAGTGGATGCTGGACTTCGTAGACTTCTCTCCAAAATGCCTCGACCTCCTCTGGTGTTGGCGGGTGTTCGACAGTAACTGGAGGGTCTAGGAAGAGTCGAGATGGGTCAGACAAAAACTGTTGATTTTCTCTGACCCACCTCTCTCTCCGCTCTAGACTTCCCCTAGCGTTAGATAGTACTCGTATTCTGTCAACAATATGCTGTCTGACGGTCAGTAGCTTTGACTTGTTAAGTGTGTGATGACAGATCCGCAGCTCGCGTGCGAACCGTCGAACCTTGGCAGTGAAAGTCCTGCCAGATGTTATGTAGTCAATCACACACTGAATGCGGGACGCGTACTGTCTAGCCTAGCCTATCTTTGTGCTGAGTTGATGCATTCGTCTTTTGGTCTTATGATCAACCGATGATTTTGTTTTACGGTTTGCATCTGCCAAAGCTCTCGCTGCATTATACACACTGCAATTAATAGTCCAGAGGTCAGTTTTTTCGGAAAAGTCTCCACAAAGCTCGTCATCCAGTTCAGCCAGATCTTTGGGCTTAAGAGAAACCTGAATGTTGATGTTTCTCCGGGTCCTGAAGCGTCGCTCTTCCTCTATTGGAGGTGTGCTCGCGGTTGGTCTGAGTCTCGCCTCTCTTTCTCTGTTGCCGGCTTCTTCTGGCTGCGGTTGAGTAGGCGCTCCGCTTATATAACCCTTTTTTCGGAGTTCCTCGGCACGGTTTCGCAGACGTTGATGCGAAAAATGCGAGAGCTCTGGGTGTTTCTCGCACCACAGAGTATGCAGTCGTGCCATGTAACCTCTTTCGTTCAGGGGTCATACTGGTATCATAGCACTCCAGCAGGTCGTCCCTGAGTCGATCCGTCCACTTAAAAGTAACGAGATTCTGCCGGTCATTCGCATTGACCTCGTCTTGATTGGCTTCCTCAACTATAGGATAGTCGGAATTGTTGTCCGACCCACTGTCGGGAGCCCTGCGCGTTCGATTGTTTTGAACCGCACTTACTACAACTATGTTTGGTGTTGTCGTTGTTGTTCCCACGAGCAGCTAGGGAAAAGGTTACGTCCATCCTTGTAGAGCCCCGCATGCAAGGATAAGGCTGCATACTCTGCGAGGTCGCCCGGTATCCCAGAGTCACCGTTTGAGACACCTCAGCCAGGTGCCATTCAGCTTTCGGCACGGTTGTCACGCCTCCGCTTAGGGGTTATTCCTTCGGGACCATCCCTGGACAATTGTCCGCGACTGCTTATTAATTATTGTAACCATATTCAGCAGAAACCCTTGGTACAGGGACCTTCTATCCGCAACCCGAGGACGCGTTCGGCGGCTTCGTCATAGGCCCTACGGTTCCACTCCTAAGGAATCAAAACCGAAACCGAAGTATATATAATATAATATAAATAATAATATAACCGAATATATATAATGCGTAACCAGGACGAAATTGGTATTTTTTCCCCTGCCACACAATAAACTATTGCAAAAAAATCGGAATAATAATAGATAATTACAATCTTAATTGCACGGAAAAAAGTACTTTGAAATTTAAGAGACTATCTATGAATATTGGATATAGAGTTTGATGTGACTAGTCCTATAAAATTCCAGTGACTTCTAATTAAATAGTATTCACTTTTCTTCGACTATTTAATGAAAGTCTCTTAAAATGTATCAGAATGTGTTTTTAATTTTATAAGGCTGTTCACATAAAACTCTATATCCAAGATTCATATTGTCACTTAAATTTCAAACCACTTTTTTTCCGTTTACGAAGTAATTGAAAATATTTCGTTAACTTCCTTGAAAAATTGTTTGCGCTTTATTGTACTGAGGAGATCCGTTTTTGAGGGACGTAACGTATCGCGGGTCTATAATTTATCAATAGAGTTTACCGACATAATAAGTAATATGCGGTGAACGCTTCTCTAATATGCCACTAGCAGCATAGCGCAAAGGTAGCACCAGAGTGGGGACTCACCTAAGCACCAGCGGAATAAGCTCTTGAATAGCCGCTCTCAACGAAAAGCTAGTCTTTCTGCTATGCGTCGGCAGGATTACCACACTCTTTGAGGCGAACTGCGGTTCCCTCCTAGAGTACCCTAATAGGGCTCCTTGAGCTTGAACGCGTTGGCAATTATTGCATAGATTCAAGTTAGATAGAAAGGACGTATAGTCCACCCGAATCTTACTCTGAATAAAAGAAGATTCGTTTCTGTATTAGATTTGCATTAGGCTCATGAATATTTATTTAAACAGTTTCTTATCTTGTCCAGACAAACTTGCGTCAGACTTATATAAAATTATCGATCTACCCTTCGCACGCGTTCACCAGCTGAAAGAGCACGCGTGAAGTCAACGGTATTTAATGCTTCCAGGTATTTTGCGTCATTTCCCGGGAATATAGTTGGGAACTCGCCGTAGGGAAATACCTGCTTAAATTTAATTCAGAATTGAGATTCAAATATTTGCGAACGAAAGTAGTATTTTACTTGAGATGTTTTCTGTCCTTTCTCAATAAAATTAGTGCTCATTTAGATAAACGTTTTTCTTTTATTTTCATTCTCGAATACTGTAGATTCGGTTACGAGTAAAAATGACTTGAATCCATTATTCCAAAAGAGAATAAATCTTTTTAATTTTATTAGAGTTTCCCATGGGCAATATATTGATTCAAGCAAAAGTATAATCTAAACTCTAAAGCAATTGTATATCCTTAGGAGATTTTGTCTGTTATTCTCTTCAGTAACTTCAAGTAGAGAAAAGGTGATTCTGCAGAGCGCAATAACCGATTGCATCGCGAGCCCTAATGATGAAAATTAGTGATTCCTAATATCTCCTTAGAGAATGGGTTTAAACCTGGGGATAGCTATACTGAATGCTCCTTGTGATTCAATATATTTTTACACGTGTGTGTCAAAATAAAAAGTACAGTCTCGTTACGTGGATAATAATGCTTTGAAACATAGCAAAATCAACATTTTATGAAACATAACTTACAAAAGCATGCAGCTGTTAGTACCGACAGTGTAAATGAAATTTTCTCATTATGGTAATATAATTCGAACGTATCATTTATTTTTCTTTGTTAACCCTCAAACGGCACACTTCAACCCAGCATACGTAAACGGCACGCTTGTGCGAATTGGTTTTTTTGCAATGTTAATATAAAATATTGAACACATTAAACATATAATAAACATCTATCGTATATTACGCATATTTACCAAATATATTTAATATAAATGGAGAAAAATGGAAGGTCAAAGTTTGAGGGTCAAAATTTAGAGAGCCAGTCCATTCTTCTAGATGGTCTAAAGAGCCATCCAGAATTCTTTTGACATAGTCGGAGAGGCTCTCATTTTATGTCCAGTCTGACTGTTAGAAGACGGTCAGACTCACTATCAGGGATAAGCAAGCTATCTTTTCGGGATGGTCGATACGATCATCTTTTTTCACTCATTTCGACCATCCACGGAAGAGCAAATAACCCATCGCGGAGGGCCAACCTGAATAGTTACGGTTGGCGTGTTTATTTAAAATGATTGAATCTGTAAGTCAAATGTTCACAAGAAATAATAAATGTAAAGTGCATAAGAATATTAGGAATAATTGTAAATTCATATTTATGATCAAAAAGATATTCCTTTCTTTGAAATTAAAATCGATTATTTATTTTTAAGGAGAAAAAATAATAAATAATTTAAATTCCACTTTATAAGTCTTAGTTGTGAACAAAGAAATATTTTCAATAACTTTACATTTAATCATTTCAAATAAGCGCGCCAACCTTAACCAATCCGGTTGTCGACGCAGCGTGGTCTAGACTCTAGAGCATTTTCGGAGTGAGTGAATGTCATTAAGCCGTTCAGTGTCACATAGCTGTTTATTGAACTTAAACATGTTTTTAATACGTTTAAACTGCTTTTCGATATTTCGAACATTCGTGGAGAGTGAAGTGCATAAGAGCATTATGGAAAGTAAATTAAGTTTATTCTTTTGATTCTTCAATGTCAAATTTGATGCTTCCAAGGGATTAAGGATAAAGACGTAATTGGACGCACAACTGTCAATTTGTTGTCACCACGTCGTTTCAATCTGAAAACGTGCCAAACATTTCAGCATTGATTGATGATGGAGAAAGTAACGAGATGTGAGATATTGGTTTCTGAATTCACTTCAATGTTTCAAATCTTATAATTCAGTGTGACACCGTGCCGTGTCCTTAGCCTCTCGTGCTCCAAAAAATATATTGTCAATGTGCACTGTTTTTGCATATCAAAATATGTCTCGCACACCTCACTGTCCACAAAGAATCAAATCTACCCCCTAAGATGGCCCAGTTGACTGTCCGATCAATTCGACTATCTGATATGACCAAATCGACCCACTATGATGAGCGATTAGATCCTTTATAATGATCTATTATGCCCTCTGTGATGATCGCTTCGACTCTCTATGAAGCTTGAGTCGACCGTTTGAGATGACCAAGTCGGCACTATGATCGATTTGAACCTCTTGTTTTAACCTTCTAGAGATAGTCGCTTTAGCCATCTTCAAGGGATGTTCTGTAGTTGACCCTGCAATATAGTCTGTCTGCACATCTGGATGGCCAAACTGACCTTTCATTTTTCTCCGTGTAATAGGGATAATCCACTACAGCTGTACCTGCGTGAATGCCAGCAAAATGAAAATTTATCCAGTGGAAATTCGCACCAGTGTGCCGTTTGAGGGTTAAAGATGCATATTTTCCTAAATAATATATGCACTTCATTAATCTCATGGATCTCACGACACAAACGTTCGAAAGAACTCCTCTAAAATGCGGGACTTTGCACTTGGGATCTGGCTTTGCGGGAAGTATGGTGGTGCACGAATGTATTCGCATGCGTCTTCATGAATCCTGAACTACATTTGAATGAATTTTATTTCAATTCCGTGGATGAATGAGATTTTAACCACAAAAATGGTAGGTAAGTGATTGAATCATCAAGATATTTCTATGAGTGAGTGCTCTAAAAAACTGCGAGGTTAGAATATGTAAGGGAGCACTAGAACCACATAGTCTATCAGTCGGCTATTAACACGTAGCTCTCATTTCATTAAATATTTATAAGAACTATATGAATGTTTCGAAAATTTGAATAGATTTATGCCATTCTTACACTATCAATAGGTCCAATTATTTGTACACTAATCATAATACTATCACGATCATTTTTTATCATTCTGTATTTTCATATACAAAATATCAAATCTTAAAAATGACCCTCGAAAGAAGCGAGGGTAAAAAATCACCGCCAAATATTGCGTCGCAATAGCATTAAACAAAAAGAAACAAAATATACTTTATTCATGGGTATCATAAAAATTTCACACACGAATGCTTTGAAATGAATAGGCATCGTCTAGTATAGTATTTATTAATTTGAAAATCACATACCATAACATTAAATTACAAATAAAAATAAGTGCTATGAGCACAAGATTCACCTGAAGTGAGAAAATGGAATAAAAATTTAACAAGAGAATGTTGTGAGATCCATAATCTATTATTCTTTTCCCCGAAGTAACATTTTCAATAATAATAAGAATATGTATTGCAAATTCGTGATTACAAATATAGAGATATATAGAATTCCCTTCCATTTATGGCTGCAGTTGTGCTGAGACAAGACCTGGTAGACTTTTTTAGAGACACGGAAGAACAATTTATGTATTGGTTTTATGCCTACGGACAGGACCTGCCATTTCCAGAATGTTTAATGCATTTCCGAAATAGTAAAGTGTCTAAATTATCAAGCAAATGTGTTTGAAATTCCATACATTTTTTTTATTTCATCCAACTGATTTATTTGAAAATTCAAAAACTCTTGTGTATGAATTTTCAAACACATTTGTTTGAAATTTCATATACTTTTTACTTAATTTAAAATAAAATGCCTGATACTTCAACCACTTATGTTTATGAATATTGAAACACATTTGTATGAAATTCCATATATTTATATCATAATTCCAACTAATTTATTTGGAAATTCCAACACTTATGTGGGTATTTGAAAATTATTTCAAAAAAATGTCAGTCTAATTTAGACTCATAATTTTTTCCCTTACACTAAAATCTATAGTAAAAGGCGAAAGCTTTATCTGTTTAACTGTAGGAAAGCGAGATTAACGGTAGTGAGCAACTGTCGATTTCTTATACACTTTTATTACGAAGTCTCTTTCGAGAGGACGTATTGTAGCCATCTGGCGTTACTTTTCTGAACTATGACCTATTTCCCAAGTAAATAAAAATGAACTTTCAGATCATTCTGTTTTAAATTTCATACACAAGCGTAATAACCTTAATTAGGATAAAATTATATCAAATTCTATTTAATGGCCTTGGGAATTTCAAACACATTTATATACACTAAGCTTAAGGTATATGTGTATGAAACGTCAATCATCTTTACTTTGAATTTCAAATAGTCCTTAGTGAATTTTATGTGCTGTTACCTAAAATTTGTTTAAGACATAAAGGGTTTGAAACTCTAAATCACATATGTATTAATTTTATTTCAAAGATAGAAGTTTTGAGATTCCAAACACTTTTGTGAATGAAAGTGATTGAAATTTCAAAACATTTTTAACAGTGTGATTTTCAAATTGAAAATTCGAACCTGTCAGTCTCAACAACTACAGGCATATAAACTATTCCATTAAAGGTTTAAACTGGCGTTATCTACATGTATCTAGTGAACTGTTAGAGATAGGAAAAAATGGACAACATTTTTATATTTGCCATCCAAAGAACATAATCATTAAAGATAGATAAACTTATTAATACATAAAAAATAAATATCATGAAGATAGATAATAATATAATCATTCTTTGGAATTTAAAGCGGATATTAATCCGCTCAATGATGACCCTCGCAGCCCTTGGGAGCTTTTTGGCTTGCCTTAGAGCTATACATTTCTCAAGTTCTTTCCAAGTCAAATTACCTTGCCTAAAAACATAAAATCTTGTCTCTGAATCAAAACTATTCGTCTCAAGTCATCATAAATAGTCTGGTATTAATTTATCAATCTTCAAAAAAATAAATATAAATGAAATTTACAGACATGTGCAAATTTTTATATTATTAATATAGGCCGAGTCTAGGTTCACCGAAATTCGATGAGCGCAGCACAAATATTTTCGGTGAGCCTAGACACTTCGAATAATAATATCATTATTGTATTTTATATGAAAGTTCGTATTACAATTGAAAAATCAGGTAAAAAAATGCACATGTTTATTCTCAACAAGTTACAGCAATACTCATCTTAAAAGTATTACTATTTCTTATTGTGAAAAAATTATAGAAATACTAATTAGGTAAGTCAGGTGAACCGCCAAGTAATCTATGCGATATAATTGAAAAACAAGGTTAAACAATTACCGAAGGGTCCCACTGGGAGCAACTGCCATCTAAAAATGACATCGGCTCCCAGTAGAACCGCGGTCAATCATACTTGTAGCCACGTCTCGCGACCGTGAGATGGGTGGCATAATGAAACCACGACGATAGGCCGGCGAAACCCTCGTGTGTCTTGAGAACGCGAAGCGACTCAAGAATGACAGCTTTTGGCATACGTCTCGCAAGTACCTTGGCGAACAATGTCAGGCCTCGAGCGAACAATGGAGACTGCTGTCCGAAAATCGTAGTTCCAGAAAATTTGGCACTTCTCGTTTTGCACTATTGACTTTATCTCCCTTGTAGCGTTCAGCAGGGCAGGGTCGCGGCCAACATCGTAAGAGCGGCAAAGGTGGCAATAAAGCACTCTTAGGGCCGCATCATGTCTACGCAGCGTGTGCATGTCACGCTCTGCACATATCGCTGGGACCTTCTTGACATAAAATTCAGTCACGGTATACTAAGGTGGAAATGACACCGTCTTGGCATGCGAAAATAAAACCTTCTGTACCTGAATTAGGCCCTCATGATTTGAGAAAAGCAAAACTTTGCTCCTTCGACAAGGATTGTTTTTCTACATTACTGTAAAAATTTCCGTGCATTTTCTTGTCGAGTAGCTCTTGACGGAATTTTTCAACTTCCACTTTCTTCACTTCGGCTTTCAGAAGTGCAGCATCTAGATGGAGTAATGCACTTTCCTCACTTCTGATGTTAAAATTCAGGCCAAGGGTCTAAGCCGCCTGCCCCGCGGCTTTGTAAAGGAACACTCCTATGCCAATCATCTCGTGATTCCTGACCATTTTTAGGAGAGGATCTTTTCCATTTGCAACGATTTAATCTGTACTTAGAACGATTCGGTTATGAAAACAGTGGAGATTCAGAAGTCCTCGCCCGCCTTGACGGCGTGAACTGTATAATCGCGGAACAGACGAATTGATATGCAAGCTTTTATGCATATGCATAATCTTACGTGTGGTTATATCAAGGGTCGTAAGCTCGTTCTTCGTCCAGTGAACCACCCCAAACGAGTATACTAGAACCGGGACGGCAAGCATGTTAGTCGCAGATACCTTGTTTAACGCCGACAGATTTGAAGAACAAATCTGCCGAAGAAGACTGCCGAAGATAACTTGTTTGAACACACAGTACAAGATCTTTACAGCTATCCTGAATAACAGGATTGACCGAAGAATTGAGCCTATGTGGCGAGAGATGTGCGAACAACGTGGCTCGAAAAAAGGTGTACCAGGATCTCAAGAGAACCTGCTAATTGACAGGTGCGTCTGTAAAGACGCTGCATCCCATGAACGCGTCCCGTCAATGGCCTGGAATTGTCTACCGGTAAACTTACAATTCAACATCTCATAGACTTATCATCTGCCTGTTGGAAAGCTTGAAGGTGCATCCACACATAGTGAGATGCATACAGAGATTGATACCACTTTGGAAAACTTGATTTACTATCTCCCCTGGAAATTATCGTGTGACAACGAACACCGTCACCTTCCAGAGGGGCGTCTTTCATGACGATACCATGAGCCCTTTGCTTCTTTGCATCACACGTCTGCCTCCATTTCTCGCAACACAAAATTCTTCTGGATACCTCTGTGGCGACACTAAACATCGAGAGCATAAGGTTACTCATGTATTTTATATGGATGACCTGAAGATCTATGCCTCTGGTAAAAGCAAACTTCAAATTGCTATAAATATCTACAAGAATTACACAGGACAGATTGGGATGGACTTTGAATTGGATAAATGTGCCAAAATTCATCTGAAGAAAGGAAAGATTGTTGGCGTTCCCAAGAACCATGAGCTTGTGGATATAAGTGTTATTAGACATCTTAACACTGGAGAGAACTATACATACCTGGGCGTGCCCCAAAGCCGTATTCAGGACGTAACATTATTTAAAGAGTCTCTCCGAAGCAGATACAAGCAGTTTCTTCGGCGAACCTGCCCTGCCGAATACTGCAAGGGAGATAGAGTCAATTGTCCAAAACGAAATGTGCCAAATTTTCTGGAAGTACGATTTTCGGACAGTAGTCTCCGTTGCACACTCGAGGCCTGGCATTGCTCTCCAAGACTTCGAGAAACGAACCATATTCGTGATCGAATTCTCGGCTCCAAATATTACCAAAATATTTGGTTAAAGTAATTTTCCTTGCGATCGGCGTCTCGGAGGTGCGAAACTATCACTGGTTCGTATCCTTAAAAACATTCCCGCGTGCCAGAAATATACTAAGGCTTTTGCGAGATGGATTTAGAAAGCTGTCATCCTTGGGTCGCTTCGTGTTCTGAAGACATACGAGGATTTTGCCGGCCTGTTGTCGTAATTTCATCATGCCACCCATCTCACGGTCGTGAGACGTGGCCATAAGTGTAATTTAATGCTATGGTATGTAATTTTCAAATTAGTGAATACTATATTTGCCGATGTCTATATAGTTTTATTTTTGTGTAATGCTGTTGCAACGTAATATTTGGCAGCGATTTCTCACGCTCGTTTCTTTCGAGGCGCGTTTTTGAAAATTGATATTTTTTGTTTCAAAATACAGAGTGATAAAAAGTGATCGTGATAGTATTATGAAGAGTGTAACAATAATTTGACCTATTAATAGTGTAAGAATGGTATAAGTCGATGCAAATTTTGAAGAGATTAATATAGTTCTTATAAATGTTTCATGAAATGAGAGCCATGTGTACATAGCCGACTGGTAGACTATGTGGTTCAAGTGCTCCCTGGCATATTCTAACCTTGCAATTTTTTAGAGCACTCAATGTTAGAAATATCTTGGAAATTCAACCACTCTTGTGGTTGAATTTTCTTTCATCCACGGAATGTGTCAGTTTGTGCAGTGAGATCCATGCGATTAATAAAGTGCACATAATATTTGGGAAAATAAACATCTTTAAACAAGAAAAACAAAAGGTACGTTGGAACTATATTACCATAATGAGACAATTTCATTTACATTTACACTATCGGTACTAACAGCTGTATCGTTTTGTAGGTTATGTTTTCAAAAACAGTGTCTCATTACGGTAATATAATTCCAACGTACTTTTCGTTTTTCTTCTTTAAAGCTGCTTATTTTCCCAAATATTATATGCAACTTATTAATCAAATGGATATGATGACACAAACGTACGAAATAACTGATTGATTATTTTTTAGAAGTTTTTTGGTAATGCTTCTGACTTTCAAAGAACAGTATTTTTTAGGAATTTGTATGGGTTCATTTGAAATTTTGATTATTTAAAAATTTGAATACAAATTTTTCAATTTTTTGAAAAATCACACTAGCTTTAAAATTCACTAGCGGTGCCGCATACATTTTTTCGCGTTACTGAAATTTTAATTACATGTAGTTGAATTTAAACTGCTTACGACGCGCTACAGATCGGAAGAGCGTCGTTGTTTTATTTACAAGTAGTTGAAATTTTAACGACGGCAATTGTATAAAACATCAACAACATGTGGTTGAATATTCAACCAGATATTTCTAACAGTGTTGCTTCAAAAGATATGGGGTACAACGAAAACTCTCTCTTAATGTCTGAGAAGTTTGGTCGTGGCTTCAAAGGTAAAATTAAGCGGTACCCTGGACAACGGATAGCTTCCAAAGTGCTGCGAACCTAGATCTCGTACATCGACAATGACCTGAACCCCTTCAAACGTTAGTCAATTGACTGTCCAGGATATTGGACGTATTATCATTAACGCAATAGAGGCAATTAAACCTGAGATCAGCCCTGTTACAACAGAGGTCGACTACCTGGGATCAAAAATTGAAAACTTTTCAACAAAGATGAATGGAGCCCTGGAAAGGATTGGTGCAATTACAAACCATATATCCTGCCTGCAAATCCCTTGATGATAAATCTCTTGCTCGAAAATGCATAGCTGAAATTGAGCTAAGAAACTCTACGAAAAACAACCTGATCTTTTCGGATTACCAGAGCATGAATATTCCCAGTCAGAAAAAATCGTAGACCTGGATTACCGAATCAACTAACTGAGCTGCTTCTTGATTTGGTAATTTTGAACCCATGAGCATTCAGACTTGGCCTTTATTCGCAGACCAGAACGACTGCTTGGTCAGTAAAACTTTTGTGCGAAGCAGGAGTGGCACAAACGCTGATGCGCAAATTTCTTGCTGCCAAAACCTTTCCCGAAGCAGGTGTTAAACTGAAACACCTCTGGATTGCACCAGACAGGACAAAATACCAGACCAAGAAAATAGAGTATGTGAAGAAAGAGGTGCCATTTCGTTGCCTGGAGGGGGAAACGGACATAATAATCACATTTCGACGAGGAATTCCGACAATTGTGAACGTAACGAAGAACATAACCCCAACGAGCTAAGCTGGGATTGTCCATAATTGCTCAAACCATGCGCAAGTCATCAAACTCATACACGTGGTCCTTGCGCCACCCAAGCAGGCGATCAGCTGTTATCGATTTACTACCAGAAGGTCAGTGGGGTGTGTACTAAATTGCACTTAATGCGACAGTCTGTTCCGCCATGCGCATATGTTATATTAATACTTAATGAAACTTGGCTAAAAAGTAAAATAAATTCTACTGAATTGGACATGAATGACTACGATATTTTTCGAGACGATCGTAGTGTAGATACTAGCGATAATTTGCGTAGTGGTAGAGTTTTGATCGCGATCAAAGTTGGCTTACGCCGTGTGCGACTTTCTAATAATAAGAACAGGGTTGAGCATGTATTTGTTAAATTAGCAGTAGGCGCCTGTTCTTTTATTGTAGAGGTTTTTTACATCCCATCGAAATCTAGTAGATCTTCTAAATACGTTAACATGTGTGCAATAATCGAAAAAATGGCTTGTTCCTTCCCAGGTACGAAAATGTATATATTTGGTGATTTAAATTCACTATATGCTAAATGGAAGAAAGGCGTTGAGAAGGGGCATACTTATGTACTTATTGAAGGGTTACTAGAAATGCATATCGACATAATTAACATCATATCCGATTCACTTGATTATTTAGATTCTTAGAGCCTGGTCACAATTTAAGATTATAAAATGACAATTTAGTAAGATTAGACTTCAAGAGAGTTAACATTGACGTAATCTGTAACCATCTCAGTAATTCTGACTGGCACTATCTGCTTTTTGACTTGATAGTTGATAGTGCGGTTGATTTACTTTATGCGTATCTTCTAGTAGCATTTGAATATTATGACTCTTTGCAGACAATCAAAGTGTCCACATGCCCTCCATGGTTTAATTAAGAACTGAAAAAATTAGTCCAATCCAAAAAGATAGCACATATTAATTATAAACAAATTCGATTTACGGCGAACTACTTTAAATTCTCTCAATTCAGAGCTCAATGGAAAACATTATCTCACAATTTTTATAGAAAATGTATCATGGACACGGAGAAATCGATCATCTTAAATCCAAAAAAGTTCTCGTCTTACGTTAACTCATTAAGTGAATGCAATAAAATACCGGAACAAATGTTCTTAGGAGACAAAAATGTGTCCTCCAGTAAGGAAATTGCTGATACTTTTGCTTTTTATTTTAAATCGGTCTATGAGCCATCACAAGGTCGTGAAATGCAATTTAATTTAAATGATTACATTAATCTTCCTTATGTACATATTGAAAAGGAAAAAGTTTTCCATAAGTTAATGTCTCTTGATGGAACCAAGGTACCAGTCGCTGACTAGTCATGCTGCTAGTCTTTAATCGAACCTTTGTACATAATTTTTAATAATTCTATAGTTAAGGGAATTTTCCCAATTGAATGGAAAAAAGTAATAATAACACCGATGTATAAAAATGGAAATCCTAACGATATGACAATCTAACGACCTATAACTATTTTCAATTCCATTGCTACAGTATTCAGAAGTATCATTTGTGATGAAATTTATCTTGCATCTAATAAAATTATTATCAACGAGCAGCACGGTTTTCGAAGGGTGCGGCCAACCTCCGTTCGATATGGTTGACCATTGTACCTCATGTTCTCTATGTTAACGATGTCAATATTGTATTCATATTTGGTCTGATTCTTTAATTTGCTGACAATCTTTAACTTTTTAAAGCTATTCGATCCCTTGAAGATGTACTTGGACTCCATAGTGATATTGATAGGTTACAAAAATGGTATTCGCTAAACGTAATGTCACTTAATGTTAAAAAATGTCTAGTAATATCATTCTTATGAAAGAGAGTAACAGCAAAACACAATTATTTGCTGGACGGGGATGATTTGCGGAGGGTGACGCGGGTTCGTGACCTGGTTCTCTTTTTTGATGAATCACTATTGCTTACCGATCAAGTGTCACAGGGGGCCAAAAAGGCATCCATGTCTGTACTTTTCGTTAGTTGGACCATAATTAGAATACGCCTCAGTCATTTGGTCACACCAGTATCTTATTTAAAAAATTAAACTTGCAGGAATACAAAATAGATCTTCACACTCTGCAGCTAGGCAAAGGGGATACTCATGCTCAGGTGCGATCACGGTTATAGCGGAATCAGGACCTTGCTGAACATCCAAAAATTAACTCGAGATTTTTATTCGCTGACTTCAGCTTTTTATATAACATTTTAAATATTTTTTATATATATATATATAAATATTTTATATATATATATATAATATTTTTAAATATGGAACAAACATGGAATTTTTCAACCAATCAGCAACGCACTTCAGAATTGAACTCTATTGAACAATTAACAACTAGACTTATTATAATAAGTGGTAACGTAAGTTGGAACCTTCACTTTTGAAAATTATAATTCACTTTGTGTGGCAGCTGTGAACCGCTGTGAATTCGTCATTCCGAGGGACGGATTGCGGAGTTGATTTTTATATTTATTTTTGTTTTTATTTATTGATTTAACACGGATTGTGGCAAAAATGACAATTTTTCAGGTATTATTAATTTTTTATCACTTTACGAACTACTCATAGGTATTACAGAACACCGTAAATCAATGCAGGAGCATTCGCCTATAATATAAATAATGTACATAGTTATGAACTTTTTTGTTGTAAACGTAAATCTCATTATATCTATACATACATATGATCGTTTCATTTTTGTATTTCAATGCTTGTCGTCAGTACGAGTCAGAATTCATTTTATTTTGTTATTATTGTAAAGGCCAAGTTTAACTTTACATCCTAATTTCGCTTTAACATAATTTTGAAGTATGGGGAATTTTTAATCAGTTTGCATCAGTTCATAAGCTGATAAGAATTTTAAAGGTGATGCATTCTGTTTTCATTTATAGATGAATTTGCTTTTACAATAATAAAAAAAAATTAAATTCTGACTCGTACTCATTTTGTCCGAGGAGAGGATCACTCTCAGTTTGAGTGTACGTAAAATATATTCCCAAAGATCACCGAGATTCGGGTACTAAAGTAGGCCCGACCTTAAACCGACCACCAAATTCTGGCTGCAGACCCAAATTCACACCTAGGTTCTTGGAATATATATGTAGAAATATGAGAAAATGAGGGAATATGTGGGACTTGTTGAGAATACTTAAGAATATTGGGGAATACTTCAGAAAACTTTAGAATATATTTCAAAGAGAAACACAGAATAATAAAAAAATTGGTCTGCGACACTTGTACATTATTCTTATATTTCACAAATAAAATAACACCAAACAAATACACACATCAAATCGGTACATTCATGCTTCCACGCTTTGTAGAATTTTGTCTCAAAATCGTAGAAGTTTTTATAAGAATGACCTAGAGGGAGATTTTTTTCAATTGAAAATAAATCCTTAGCGAATATAGAAAAATATAGAAACAGTGTAAACAAAAGATTTTGACCTTAAAAATCTATGTTGAAGTTAGCAATTTTTGTAAAAAATTTCGTTTATCGAATACCAAGGGCGTGTAGATATTCGAAAGGAAATGGCCGAGCTTAGAAAAGAGATGCGAAAATGGAAAGAAGTTCCGGAAAATTTTGAAAAAAATGATGCGGACTTCAGAACAAAGATTATAAAATCAGGAAAAGCCTAGTAAAAAGGTAGCATGGTTAGAAAGTAGGATGGTGAAGATGGAAAACTCGAATCGGGAGTTTCTGATGGGGAGAGTGGGAATAAGGAGAGGGAAAGTCTGAGAAAAATAGAACAAAGAATAGAAAAGAAAGAGAGAGAAGATAGAAAAAGAAACATAGTGATCAAGGGTTTCAGATTAGAAGGGACAGGATTAAAGGAACGAGTGGAAGATGTTCGAAAAAGGATAGATGCTAAGGTAGAGATAGAGAAAGTGCGAAGTGTAGGAAAAGAAACGCGAAGAGGAGAAAAAATGGTACTATTGAAACTGAAGAAATGGGAACATCAGAGGCATGTGATGACAAATAAGAACGCGTTACGTGGAAGCTAAGAGAGAATAGAGGATGATTTAACGTGGGTAGAACGAAATATGCAGTATAAGTTAAGGAAAATAGCGGAAGAAGAAGGAAGTATGGGAAAAAGAACGTGGGTTAAGTATCCCAGGTGAAAAAATTATATATAGTTTATATATAATGGACTAGACAATGATATATATATTTTTTTCAATTCTTCTGCATAAAACAAATAAAAAATATCAGTGTTTTGTCTACTACATTGTCATTATTCATAATGTGTCCCCTGAGGGTTTACATGACTTCCATTTTTTCCAATTCTTCCATCTACATATTTTATAAAATCTTATCCTTACTATTTACAGCTATTCACATCTATTTACAGAAAGTCTTATATCTAGAACCTTATTTCTATTTTTTGACGAAAGCGCAATTTGAGACGTGTTAGCGAACGAGCGATCGAAAGCGAGCGTGCAAGCGAGAGAGAGAGAGAGATAT
>CAKNWT010305141.1:424-21098 GCA_932066315.1 Andricus coriarius | reverse complement strand
TATATATATATATATATATATATATATATATAGTTAAAGAAACATATTAAAATTAACATTAAATGATGAAAACTATTCATTTTGAGCATTCTATAGTATCAATTCGAATTTCAATTAACTCAAATTAGATAAAAAGCAGAAAATTGTCATTACGATCACTGGGACGTTTACCTTAGTTCTAGAAATTGTCTGGCACTTTTAACTTTTATTTTGATTTATTTTTGACCATTTCGCATGTCTTTAATGTATTTATTAATGAAGAAAAAAAATATTAGTACGTATTTAATATAATACACGCTAGGTTTAACTCTTTAGGAAATGTCTTTCCTGTTCTAGATTGAATATACACAATGGCAAAAACAATGGGAGTTAGAATAAAGAGAGAAATAGCTCGACTAATGGAAAAACCACCTGAAGGAATAAGCTGCTATGCTAGGGATGATAGACTGGATGTTTTAACGGCTACAATTATTGGACCACATGGGTCCCCATATGAAGGAGGTGTATTTCAGCTCGAAGTCGTGATCCCCGACAAATATCCCTTCGAACCACCAAGAATAAGATTCTCAACGCCTGTTTATCATCCAAATATAGACAAAAATGGTCTTATATGCATGGACCTTCTGAAAATGCCACCGATCGGTGGTTGGAAGCCAACCATTACGTTGGAAAATTTGCTAGTTGCCGTTCAACTACTCTTAGGAAATCCAAATCCAGATGATCCTCTCGTAGCCGAAATTGCAGAAGAATACAAATTCGACAAGGTTGAATTTGAAAAAAAGGCCAGAAATTTTATGGTTCAGAATACTAGCAAGAAGAGGAAAAATACATTTGATTAAGTAGAAGTTTGTTGTATAAGAGGCAAAAACAGCCTTATATATTTTTGTAAGCGTTGTACTAATAATTTTAATACAATATAAAATAATATGTATGTACTTTGATCTTCAGAGGCCGTTAAATTTTCGCTGTTCACAACTGCGATTGCTTTTTCTTAATATTTATAAACAGCGCCAACAATCTTCGATAAATTGACTAAACAACGCTCGGAATACGTCTGTTGTATCGCGACAACAGCGCAACTAATTTGGAACTATTGCGAAGAAATTTAAACTTGAATCCGAAATTAACGAAAAAGTATATAATAAATCTTGTATTTCATATCTCAATATAAGATTATTGACAAAAATGAATTATAGTTCACTGCGTCCTCTAATTATTTCGCGCCACCTAATAATTTGCTTTCCAGATGGCGCTGTTGTCAACGTCAAAGAGGTACTCTCGAGGCGTATACTATTTTTATTAAAACTCATTTTCGTACTTCGCACATTCATTTTTGCGGTTCTTTCTAACTTTTTGCGAAAATTCCTACAAGTGGAATGTTATATTATCACAGAAAAAGATTATATTTTTTACCAATTTCAAGATTTTGACTAAATAAGCTATCTTCAAAAACAGTTTTTAAAATGTATTAATATTTACCATTTTTTAGGAATGATTTGCGCATGAAAAAAGTTAGAAAGAACAAAAAAATACATTCTAAGTCCGAACTTTGCAGCGCGATATTAAACTAGAATTAACGCCAAATATTTGCTACTTTAATTATTCTATTTTAATTCCAATGAGCCTAGAGTTTTTGATTGCAACACTAATTTCCAACTGTCATTGCTCCAACCTTAATTGAGGATTCCAGGATCTTCTGACAATCAAATTTCATAACAATCGATTTTAGATCGAAGAAAGTTAATAAAATCTTACAATATACTATTTGTTGACAGATTTCTCTTATAATATACGTATTAAATACTGTTGAACCGAATTTTCTACTGTCCATCTTAAAACAATGTTGTATTATTTTACTATTCAGCGAGATGTGAACACAACGATATTTATTTTTTAAGCCTCATGATACTTTATAGTGATGTATATAATGTGTATAGAACACGAATAAACAGAAGTTTATCACGAAATGCCCATATGTATACCAAGTTTGCATTCACATATAAAGTTTGCATGCTTATAATGATTTAAGTCCTTGGACCAAAACTTAATTTTTATACCGCTCACACATAAAATGATATAAGCTAGAGAACAATAACGACTTCGAATTGAGTCACGATATTATTAAACTTCACTCCTTTTACCTATTGATATTAATCTTTGTATACATGTATATCGATCCCAGTGACATTTATTTTAATTTCATACTTCATTACTGAGATTCCATAAAAGGACAAAATCACTTTGTGAACTTTGATATGTAACTTCGGTGTTTGCAATTTATTTACAATTCTCGTCGATTTAAAAGCTTAAAATAATATCGTTGCTCAATTTTAACAACCCAGAGGCACACATCAAAGGCAGTAAATAGATAGCATAATGTTACAATATTAGATGCAATTCCCATGATGCTTTGAGCTTTTTCCGTGACAGATTACGATAAATTATCACAATATTTTGTACGCTTCGTATCAAATATGTTGTGGAATATAGATTTATAAAAAGAGTTCCTTCAAAACTGGTGGAATATTGGGTTTTTTTAAATGCATAGAAATATATTGTATCGCAAATATCTTCCTATATTTATCAAAATATAATACTGAGTAACTTTCTCTTGCTGGATCATTATAAATAGATCACTATATATCAGATCGTTGATTTGTCATATTTGTATGACATTCTTTGAGCGTAGATGACTTGGAATTTGGGAAGAAGGGAACAGTAAGTCTACTCCAAAGCAGTTCTTTTTCGTTGCAGTAAATTTGCACTTATTTGAGATGGATATAGTTGGAAAACGATAGAGATATAGTTGACAAGATTACTAACTTGATAATAACCTATAAACTGAAAAGCGCAACTATAGCTGATGAATTATTTCATCGCATCACCATGTAAATCCCTTCTTGAGATGTGTCTGCATCTTCAGATTTGTGCGAGGTGATGTCTTTCAGACGCGGTGACATTGGAACGTAATCAGAAGTGTCTATCAAAGGTCGACCTATTATCTTTTCTTCATGTGTAGGTGTCGTGTCATACTGAGTACTAGGTGTTTCAGTTCTCGTGCCTCCTTCAGAATGTAATCCATCATCGTTGAGACTGAAATTTTATAGAAAAAAATGTGAAATTAAATTTCAAATCGGCCCTTCGATCTTTCAGGACTTTTCTTTGCACAAATAAATAAAAAACAAATGTTGAAATATTTTTTAAAAAGAAGAATTTTGTCAAAATTGTCATGGTTTTGGAGAACCACCCATACATTATGAAGTACCGTCAACCGGGGCGAATCGCTACAATTTTTCACAAATCACGATTTAGACGTGATGTAGAAAGTACCTAAATTGTCTCAGATGTTTAATAGCTGTTAATATGAGTTCTTTGTGATATGAAGAAGAAATATTCCGCAGGTATTTGTAAAAATAAAACGATGGGGCGAATCGCTAAACTTAATTAAGTTTTCGACTTATTTAAAGCCCATATGTGCGTGTACCTTACACTAAAACTAGTACAAAACTATATAAACCAGTCTATCGTAGTTAAAAGAAGAAGAAATCAAAAATGCACTGAAAGGATTTCAAAATTAAATACTATTTTAAAATAAACAATAATAAAAATAGGACAATTAAAACAAATACCAAATAAAATCAGCATTTGAAGCCTCAAAAATTATAAGCTTCATCAAACATATTTTTTTCTTTCAAACTGAAAGCTGCTAAAGTTGAACAATTTTTATTTTCAAGCAAAAAATGTGTGTATTTAAATATTTTACAATTAACATTTTTCAAATCTAAAAAGCGTACAATTTTATAATATCATATCAGAAGCCTTCAATATTGTGCAGCTTAATTTTCAAATTCAAGCTTTCAAAACGAAATGATCTGTAATTTGAGGCAATCGACTTTTTAAAATGAGGCATTCAGAATTGCTTCTGAAATTTTAAACTTTTCGAAGTTGAGAATTTCAAACTCGAAGTTTCCAAAATTACAAAGATTTACATTTTTTAATTAAAGCTTCATGGGATTTAGAAGAAGGAGATTTAAAACGATTGGATAGATTTTTCGACTAAAAATTTATATGATTTCTTATAAAGAATAAAAATCACTACAATTTAAATTGTAACGTTCAAAATGGAAAATTCAGCAGTTTGAAAGTTTAATCATTTTCTATTAAACAAATTGTTCAAATATTTGAAAATTCCCATTTGAATTAAGTAGTTCAACTTTGAACTGTCTGAATTTATACAACTTAACTCTGAACGTATCAATTTTGAAATCGTTCAATTTTAAAATCATCATTTATCCATCAGGAGTTAATCCATTTTGAAAATAACTTTTTAAATATTGAAGCTTTCGACTTTAAATACATATTTTATTTTTGAGGATTTCAAATTGAAAGCTTCCATAATTCCAAAATCAAAAATTACAACTTCATGAAGGTAATATCAAGTAAAACATTTAAAAAGATTGGGTAGATTTTTCGACTAAAAATTGATCAGATTTCGCATAAAAAAATAAAATTACTACAATTGATATTGTAACATTTAAAATTTAAAATTCAGCACTTTAAAAGGTACCCGCACCAAATGTACAGAAAATGGCTTTTGACATTCTGTAAGGTTGATGCGGGCTAAACCATTTTTGTGGACATGATAATTTTTGTTCGAAAAATTCATTTTTCGAATTTTTATGAGTAAAATATTTTTCTTAAAATGATGTTCTATCTGTCGTTGTTTGTAAGAAAAATGCAAAAAATGTTCATAGCCACAACAATCATTTGGTCCGCATAAAACTTCCTTATAGATGTAGAATTAAAGCAAACAAAAATTACAAAAAATAAAAAGGTGTGGTTTTTATGAAAATAGACCCCACTAGAACCTGGAATTGAAAGTTTAATATCTCAACTAGGTCAAAGTTTATAGCGATTTAAAGGACAAATTTCTGTTTTTTTTTCCTAAAACACGCTTTAAATTTGCTTTAAATTTGCGCGAAATTTGCTTTCACAAATCGGGAAAATAGGCGTCGCCTAATTTCCTTTAGGAAACAAAATATTTTGTCGCTAAGAGATTCTACGACTCGAAGTGTCTGCGTGTCTGATTATAAATGGATCTGGTCCAAATCGTTAAAAATTGCATAATTGTATGTGATATCAAGTGAAATTCAAACTAATTGGATGAACTTTTCTACTAAAAATTATGAAAATTCTAAGTAAACAATAAATTCACCTTCCATTCCTCGTAGAAATCGACTCACATCGATGTCGTGGCGGCAGTGGTGGTGGTTGCAATTGCAGTTCACTTGAATTAAAAATAAGATCCTCTGGATCCTCATATAAGTTAGAAGGTATTGTGATATTCTTTGCAGGTTTACCGTCATCTAAAATCTCCTCGTAAATTCCTGAAGCTATCGAAATATTTGAAATTCTTCTCGGACATGATTCCTCCAGTTGATCGAAGCTCGCAACAAAAGTAGGAATACTCGCAGGCTCAGGTTGGTAAACGTTATCCACAGCACGAGCATGAGACTTCGTCCTGGATTTCGAAGACATGATCAAACCGAGTCCTGCATTTATCAAATTAGATGCGACCTTGTTCTTCGCAATCGGGAAGCTGGTATTATCACTACTATTTTCATCGTTGTAAATCGATACTCTGAGATCTCCTTCACTGCGACTTAGGGGTCTTTGTGCACAAATTTTATGCTTTGGACCCCGCCCCTGAGTTACGAAATCTTGCAATAATCTTTGGGCTTCTAAGCAAAAAATGTAAAGTTCACCAGCACCTCCTCGAAATTCCTTGGTCGTGTGAATAACACAGATTCGTTTTACGTCTTCGGGTCGACCCGAGGTTGATAAATGAAATTGACTGAATTCCTTCCATTCGAAACTTTGCACTATTTCTCCTGAATGAGGGTCTTTTACGAACACTCCAATGCTACTTGCAACCAAATCTCCGTGAAGGCCTGTGTTGAAAGATGAAAATTTCAGGATATATTATACAATTTTCATTTCTTCGCTACTAAACATTTTTTTATAGTAATTAAAAGTCATACCCATTAGGCCAGCGGATCTGGAATGAACATTATCGATAATAGAGATGCTGAGAGATCCCTCCATAAATCGATGCTTTCTTGGTCTCAAAAGCTGTCTTAAACTAGCCATCCAGCGCTGAGTGTCTGTCTCGGAAGCCGCGGATAAATAGAGCAATGGCTTTTTCTCTTTTTGGGAAAAAATACCAAATGAAAAGTGCTTGGTTTTGGATTCAGTGCGGCAGATCATTGCACTCGGTGGTATTTTTATTCGGTTGTCCTTTTCATTTGGTACAATAGATTTTCCACTGCTGATACTGCAATCTAGAAGAACTTCAATGCCATGCCCCACGCTCAATTTTCTTACAGCACACCAATGTCTCTTCCAGGCTTTCCATGATGCCAGAGATCTCTTTTTCACTCTTTGGCTCATTCCCCTGTTGCCTGGCAGCTTCGCATCCACGAAGCCACAGAGTTCTGTGTCCTCTCCAGTCATTTCAGCAACAATTCTACAAATATGCGAGAATTCGTTCATCAGATTGGGAACAAAATATTATAAGGGTGAGTATAGAATATGTAACACAATTTATAAGTAGATGTCACTATTTACGAGTACAATTCTTATGTAAAAGATTTCAATTTTATTGACGAATCGTCAAATTATTAAAGCATTAATTTTGAAATTGTATTATTTATTCATTTATTTATTTACACTTGTCTATAGATCATTCGGTACATACAAGGGTAGTTTCGCAGGGATATCTAAAAACATAAATCTCATATAGCCAGACGCATACACACATAAAAACTAGATAAAAATGATTATGAACTATCTAATGATCTCCAACTCCAAATTTGAAAGCATATTATTTTTAATGTTTCAGCCTGTAAAACTATGACATTTTTAATTCTATGATTCATAACTTCGTGTTAAATATTATTTACACTTGCAAAGAAATATGAGACGGGCTTGTATTCCATACCTAATGTATAATTTTAAGAGCTTAAAAGTAGAAATTGTTCAATTTTGGGAACTTTCAAATTATAATAATTAAAATGTGAAGTGTACATTTTTAAAATAAATAAAAGGAATTATTCTTTTGCATGCAGCAATTTGGACAACAAATTTCGATATATAATGAGGATATACTTGTATTTGTGTATATCTGGTATAATTTATAAATACACAAAAAATAATAAATGTCGAATAACCTGAATTGAGTTAAGTAAGATTATTGAAAATAATATTTGAATAAGTTTGCATAGGGCAAACAGTATTACATTCTCTTTCCATCCATGTGATAAGTGTAAAAATCATGTGTCTGAAATTTTTCAAATATATGAAATTCCTTTATCGAAAACCTAACCACAATACGTCAAACAAAACATAATGAATGAACACATTAATACTGATAGTAGTTTACATACCTGAAAAAGCGAGAGGGAATTATCTGAATTCAGATGCGTCAGAAACAATCACGATACAGCAATAAAATGTTAAAATTTGCACATTTTTGAGACTTTTATATGTGTCCAAACATTTCAACAAAGAGCAGGTAAATACACATACTTTGTGACTTTTTCTTGAAATATAAATTTCTGAACAAAGACTACAATGAAATAATTAAAAATCTGGCATTTCACTGTGCAAAGTCGAACGAACGAGTCAGAAGTAGTGAATAAAATTTTAAAAAAATTATGCCATCACAAACATCATAAACACAAAATCCGGACAGCGGGCGGCTTATTGTCTCTCTCCTTTACGTTCGTCGTCGGCCGTTGCCATATTCGCCATCGATCTGATTGACTCCACCCTATACTGTTTTAGAAATTAAATCAATTAAAATTCGAAATCGTCAGAGATGAACCACTAATGCTATAAGAAAAATTAAAGTGATATTCCACTTTTTAAAACTTTTAGCTCTCACAAATTTCCTCTTTCAAATGAACTTTTTAATTAATCAAAGAGTCAAATACCTAATTGAATATTTCAAACATGGTGATTATAGTTTCTGAGTTCGACGCAAGAGGCGCGGCAATCGCAAAACATATGTTGATTCTCTTATTATTTTGGCAAAGTGTTCTCTTTTGATTGCTTTTGATTTTTGATACAGATTTTTCTCAGAATGTTGTGGGGCTTTTGGCACTATTGTAGAATTGAAAATATATGAATCTAGAGATTTAATTTTAAAGTAGCTCATCTTTGCATTCTGCTATTAAAATAGTGGTATACTTGATTATAGTGTTTACCAGTGTTTACAATGTCCAAAGAAAATAAAGCCTCTTTAAAAGAGGCACGTGAATTGTTTAAGAATAATGAATACTCTGACGCTGTAAAGTTGTGTAAGAAAATATTGAAAGAAGAGAAAACTAACTATGGAGCACTGGTTTTACTTGGTGCTGCTATGCGCGAGGTTAAAACCCTCAAACCACAAACTCCTGTGCCGCTTAAAAAAGCGACTCAAATTCAGCCGGATAATCCTGTGGCTTGGCAAGGTCTAGTGGCTTTTTATGAAAAAGAAGAGGACAGTCCTGAAAATTGGATGGAATTAATTCCAGCGTATTTGAAGCTTTTGAAGCTTGAGAGGTAGCATTCAGATATTTTCTTATAATTTTTTATGTATGTGCGTTCAGTTACATACGACTTTTGACATTATTATTAATTTGTGCATAATTTTGTTATTTTCTTACTGTGAGACAGTGTCTCACTCTCATCTATTCTGACATGTGAGACTCTCACAAGTCGGAATAGATTTGTTCAATATAAAAGCTTGTATACAATATATTTTATTTAATAATCTTATAGAACACTATGTAGGGTTTGGATTAGGACGGTGATTTGTTGATTAAAAACAACTATACATTATGATTAATATAAATTTAATAGAATTCGGTGACGGCTATTGATTTTTAAGTAAAGATCTGGATCTTCTCACGCCTTTCGACCTCTCCTACCTCCTATTTTTGTAGCAATCTTTGTTTTGACAAACAATTTTATCCTCAGTTTTTGTTCCAAAAGTTAAAGAAAAACTTTTCTTTACTTCATAAGACATAAACTTTAATTGAAAAGATTCATGAAGAAATTTATTTTACGTACTCTGGAAGGATAAATTTGAATAAAAGAATGGCAAAATTGTTCCTTGCTCCAAAACATGTTTCCTAAATATTATAGAGGCACTTCAGTGTGCCTAAATAAAAATATAAATTTTGCAAATCTACCCCCTAAAATGCATTGCTTTTGATGAAAAAATTCTGCCATAAATTTTCTATTACTTTTCAAAAATTGTTAAGAGGTTCCGCTAGGTCGTTTTAGGTCTGAAAATTAATTTTCTTAGTCTTCGAGTTTTGAAAAATACCATTTAAAGGTTAAACAATTATTTTACCCCTATATAAGTATTTCTTATTTGTTAAGGAATAATCCCTACATTTTATTAAACAATAAACAAAAACAAAATTAATGGTCTGAAATTGCCCCTGAACATTTTTTCCTGGAATAATATACACAGGATTTGTCCTACAATATAAAGAAAATATTCTCTATAATGTAAGCAATGTTCTTTTTAGTTTAAAAGAATTCGATAAAACTTATAAGAATTCTAGGTCAATTTAAACGAATTCAGGATAAATTCAACAGAATTTAAGTAAATTGAGCAATAATTTGAGGAATATAAGAGAAATGAAAATAATCCGATGAAATTCATACAAATTCAAAGTAAATTAATAAAAAATTAATGTGAATTAAAAATAATTAAAAAATATTAATAAAAATAATTGCATTCATTAAGTTTAGGGTAAATTTAGAAAAATTCAAGGGAATTCAAACAAATTTGATGAAATGTGTAATAATTTAAGGTGAGTTTAAAAGACTTTAGAGTCAAGTGAAAAAACATTTAAAAAATCTATTTAAATGATTAAAGTCGAGTGCATTTAGAAGAGTTCAAATGAATTCAAAAGAGTTTAAAATAATTCAAGATAAACTAACAAGAATATGGAGTGAATTCCAAATTAATTCTAATAAATTGCAAAAAATTGAAAAAATGCCATTGATTTCAGAGTAATTTGGGAGTGAATTTAGAAAAATTTAAAGAAATCAGGTAACTTTGATGAAATTCATAAGAATTTGAGTGAATTGAACGAAATTTAGAAAATATTTCCATTGAATTGATTAGAATGACAGTAAAGAATTTAAAAGAATTCAGAGTAAATTAATAAGAATTCAGAGTAAATTCCAAATGAATTTCAAAAAATTAAAAATACTTAATTGATTTTAGTAAAGCTGGAGTGAATTTAGAAGAATTCCAGGGTGTTTAATAGAATTCAATGAAATTGATGCGAATTCAAGATGAATTAAAAATAATTCAAGTGAATGTAACAAAATTTTTAAAATCAAAAAAAAATCCACTGAATTCAGATAAATGGAAGTTAATAGAAATCTGATAAAATTCACAAGAATTCAAGGTATAGTGACTTTATCTTTAAAAAGTGATAAAAGCTTACATTCTTTTCAAATAAAGTATAGCTTCAAATACAGCATTAAGGTACTATTTAAGTAATCAATATTTAAAATGTATTCATTATGGAGAATATTTTCTTTATATTTTAGATGAAATTATGTGCATATTATTTCAGGAAAACAAATATTCAATGGACATTTCAAATCATTGATTGTAATGAAATTACAAATTTTTACGTTCCAAGCCCGATAATATCTTAAATTGTTTTTTGTATTTTATAAAATAAAAATCTTATTCATCAATAAATAACAAATACTTTCTAGGGGTGATAGAATTTTTTAACCTTAAATTTGTATTTTTTGTTTAAATCAGAAACTTACTAAGAATACTTTGTTACAAAGAGAAAGAAAAAATTTAGGGGGTAGCGTTTGCAAAATTCAAAAATTCTAATTTTTATTGGTTACTCTAAGCCTACATATAGCTTTAATTTCTTTGATTTCGAGCGTATTACTTTTTTGCATTCAGTAAGTAAATATATTTTCTTGGGCAGACATTCTTGTTCTTAAAAGTATATTAATTTGGATAAAAAATCATGCTACCATGTTCAAAATGAAAAATAAGTGTTTGGATTGTTTAAAAATTAAAACTTTAAATATTTTCAAAAATACATAAAAATAAAGTCAAGATATTCTCATTGAAAAATGTATAATCCTGTTCAAGTTTTTATATAATATTGAATCTTTAATCTTATAGGACACTTTGTCATTAAAATTCAAAGGGGTAAAAAATTCTCCTCTCAATACAAAATTCGGCCTTATATTATTGCTTTGTCAAAAAATTATATCAATTTTTTATTTTTATTAAAATGTCATGTTACATTTTATTTCAGTAATCCCGCTAAGATCGATCATTTTTTGAGCAACCTCGAGAAGTTTGTATTACAGTTAAAAGATGATAAAATACTGGACAAAGTTATTTCGGATCTGCGTCAATTGCATGAAACTTGGAGCGAAGAGAGAATGAAACTGATTGATTCAACCCTAGTTTCAATTCTCACACAATATTCCAAACTTCCCAGTGAATATGAATCTATTCTCGAAAGCACGCTCCTATCTATACTCAAGGAAGGGGATATTTCAAACAAACACGAGTATTACAAAAAGTATTTAAGAATACTTTACAAAGTGGAAAAACTGTCCTTATTATTGACGGAGGCTGTGAAGATGCACGAATATTTTACTCAAGATATTTATCCACTGGGTATGATAAAAGAAAAGTAAAATTTAAATATAATATGCAAAGTCTTTTAAAAGGATACTGAGTCTCATTAAATTTTCAGAAGGCTTAATATTCTTTGATACATTACATGTTTATTTTTTAATACGATTATACTGTATTTCTTTTTTTTACCACTAGAATGGATTTGCCGCGTTTATTCTGAGCAGAGTATTTCCAACGGCCACTGTGATGGAATAGAAATAACGCCCTTTTTTGAGGCCTTATTGGCATTGCATGCAGAATCAGATCTTGCATTCATGGCCAAAGGAGTTTATCTTCACAAAGTTGGTAAACTTTTAGAGTCGCGAAACGTTCTCAATTACGTAGTTTCTTCAAAATCCAAGTGGATCCATCCTTGGATTCTCCTGGGCGAAATAAATTTAAAACTTTGCTGCTGGGAAGAGGCTGAAAACGCTGCTGTGCACGCTCAAAAACTTCTGCAGGATAATGCTCATAGTAATTTACAGCACAGAATTAATCTAGTTCTCTTAGAGGCTTTAGCTAAAAGTTCCAACAAGTACAAATGGGAAGATGCAATTCGAAAGTGTAACGAAGTATGATTCTTTTATCTATTTTACAATTAGGGAAATTTAAATATTCTTGTATTCAAAATGAAATCGTAAGTGGGTGAAAATCAAAAAGTTGACAATATCATATGCCTGGAATATTATACGCTTGTGTTTGGGGGAATAATTTTCTTAATTACAGGGGAGTTTAATAAGCGCATTTTGTCCAAAAATATTACATGTGTCAATTGTTTTTACTTTTCTCTGTATTCAAGAGAGTCCCAGAGCTTTTTTACATTTTCTGGCTTAAGAGTTTAATTTCCACATTTAAATTGATTAATAATTCAAGATTATTGAATATGCTTCAGGAACTGAATATTTATTTGCACTAAAAATGTCTTTAATTGTCCAAAATAGCTTTAGAAGCCCGAAAAAGATCTTACAACAATTCGGTGACACGGGTTTATTATTAAAATTTTTATAGATTAATATGGACTAAAAATATAGCTTAACATGACAACATTTTTATTGCATAAGCTTGTCATCCGGCAACACAAAAGTTATTTGCAATAAGTAAAGTTAGTTACAAAACACAAAATAATCGATATCTCCCTCATTTTTGAATTAAAAAATAATAAAGTAATAGTTTACTTTTATTATAATTTTTTGCACCATGAAAATTATTTCTAAACATATAATCTTAATAAATAAACATAAAAATACATAACTAATTTATGTATTATTAAAATTAATTTATATAATTAACTTCCAATGTGAAAGAAGACAAAAATAAATATTATTATGAAAATTAAGACATTATGTTAACTAAAAAAAAAAAAAAAAAGAAAAAAAAAAAACGACCTGCGGGGGCGAAAAATCAATGAGATAGCAATTTTATTCTGGTAATTAATTGTTTAATTAATTTTATTATAAAGAATAATAGTGATAAAATTGTAATTTTCGTGTTTTAAGGGCATGTGGCAGTCTGTCACGTGATCAATTACATGTTACTATATTCGGCGTTACTATATAAGGGCACGTTGATTTGGGCCACTTGAGTTTTTATTTCGTTTAAATAGTGCAATTAATAGTTTATATCAAATGATTATATTATTTTATTTTTATTTATTTATTTTTACACTTATTGTGATTAATATAATAGAAAAAAAATGTTTTAGGTTGATCTGACATTTTTTTCTATTCAATTAAAAATCTAATAATTCCAACTTTTTGATTTTCACCCATTTATTAAAAATTAAATAATGTATTTATACTTATAATTTTAAAACAGTTGTTGCCTGAGTCATCTACGAAACGCCAATTAATTATCACTCGTGCTTACGTGAACTTAGGCGATCCCAAAGCTCAGGAAATACTCGATAAATTAAGCAACGATCCTGAAACAAAAACAGAAGCAGCGATACTGAAAGCGATTCACTTGAAAAACGAGCACAATTTAGAAGAAGCAGCGGATGTTCTTGGTTCTGCTTTAGAAACGCCTGAAGCATGGCTGACTTTAGGCAAGATCCACTGGGCAATGTCTGATTTTGGACACAGCCTGATGGCATTTTTGAAAGGAATACATGCCGATCCTTACAACTGGGAGTGTTTCGTGTATCTCGGTCACTATTACAGAGAACACGGGAATGATGTTGAGCGAGCGAGAAAATGTTATCAAAAGGCTTTGCAGATTAATTCCAATTCGGAAGAAGCTGGTATTGGTTTAAGCACGGCCTACAGGCTTCTGAAAAGCAGCGTAGGTCTCGAATTTAATGTTAGATAAAGTATCGAAAATAGGCGATTTATGATTACGATTTAATTACGCTTTTGATTGTAGTACTTACTGGTCTGGATTTTGTAATATTTATTTTGTTATAGGACGCTAATGTGCAATTACTGCAGAAATTAACTGCACAAGGCAATGGGCCAAAATGGGCTTGGCTTCAATTAGGGTTGCAATTACTGGATCGCGATGAAGTTTCCCAAGCAATTCCCGCTTTGCGAACTGCCATTAAAATAGATCCGAACGACAAGTAAATATCACATGTTTCACTTTTTATTCACAGTATGTCTCACCATTATAAACTAAACTCAAAACGAATTTCAAATTAGATCAACATTTTTTTCAAATCTGATACGAAACTTAAGAACATTCTATTTTCGAAACTCTCTTTAAGATTTTAAATTCCAAGTGTATTCGACACCCAGAAGTGAATTTTAGAAAAATAATTTACGTAACAAAATTTTATTTTCTCCAGCCACACGTGGGAATGTTTAGCAGATGCTTATTTAGCTCGGGGTGCGCACCACTCTGCCTTGAGATCTTATGAACGTGCGTTTGAATTGAATCCCGAATCTTTTTACCCATTGATCCAAGTGGCCAACATCAAGCTGGTCGGTAGTACACTCTTATCTTTTCGATTCCATTTAAAAACATTACTTGTCAATAAGAAACAATGCGTTTTAGTTGCTAGGCCAACATGCTGAAGCGCAAGAAAATTTCAAAAAAGTATTAGCTCAGAACGAAAATAACTTACCTGCCCTGAAGGGTTCGGCCGAAACTTATTTAGGCCTTGCTAATGAGAATACTGTGAATCAACAACTCGGACGAGCAAGAGATAACATTCAGGAAGCAGTAAATAATTTAATGGCAGCGATTATAGTGGGTGGTGAGTTTTCATGTATATGGAAACTGTTTGGTGATGCCTGTTATAAAGTAGCAGTCATGCCTGAATGTTATTGTTTCTTGAGCGTTCTACCAGGAGTCGTGAAATTAGAAACCTCACAGGAACGTGTGACAATCAAGAGAGAGGAATTATTTTCACTAGCAGTAAGGTAATCTTACTTATCAGTCTATTCGCTTTCAAGTACTGGACCAGTCAGGAATATCAGAATCTGCAAGTGGTCGTTCCATTTTAATAAAACTTGGTGAAATTATAGTGCAACATAAGAGACATTTTGGGACTAAAGGATTTTTTTAAATTTTCAAAATTTGTGGAGTTACGCCATATTGAATTTTTGGGTTGGATTTTTTTAAATTATCGTCATTTTCGGAACCGATGATTGAATTTTGTTGGAATTATGAGGTATTAGAGATGAAATTATACATTTTTAAACTATAAAATTTTAAATAAAATATTGTGAAATTTTGCCTGAGAAAAAGTCCAAACAAATTTTTGATTCAATTTTTTCGTGAAATTCTCCCTTTTTAATTTTTGTTATATTAGGATATAAAGATTCCTTATGAAATCACCTTTCATAAAAAAAAAGAATTGATGGAGACTCTTCTGGTTCCAGAGATGTCATTTTAGTGAGACCATTCGCTGCGCTGTGCTAACAGTGCGGCCACTCACAAGCGATGGAAGCTGCAAATTTTGTTTTATCTTCTTAGAAAAAAAATTTGCATGCTCAGCGTGGCTTGGGTTTAATTCTTAGGGGTGCGTGAAATGAAAAAAATTGTTGGCTTGTAATGATAATTGTTATAAACGAGTTCTATTAACAAACACGGAATATTATAGATTGCTCATTTGTAAAGGATATTTCAGCATTATTATTACTTACTTTTAACGACAAAGTTATATGTCATTACAAAAATATGCTACTACTAATACGACTACTAATATAGCTACTAATATAGCAATACAATTTCACCAAGTTTCATTAAAATCGAACGAGCACTTGCACATTCTGATATCCCTGACATTTACTGGCCCTACTGCGTTAATAGAGAGTCTACCTAACCGGGAAACCCCTGGAATTTGATTCAGTGACCGGGATTTTTATTTCATTGTACTAAATTGAATATTAAAAGTGTTTTCACATTTTAATACTCTGAGTTTGTTCAATTACGAAACGAACAAATTTGTTCATTGATGAAAAATACTTTATTGTCGATAATGACGATAATTAATATAATATAAGTGATGCTGTTTGCAATTTTTTTTATATTTTGAAATCTTGAAAACCGATGTACACTCAAACTTGTAAATTAGTATTGATCTGAAATTGTAAATACATATATTTTTAAGTCAAAGAGATAAGGATATACGTTTTAAAATAAAAATATATAAACTGTAATTTTGAAGAGACAACTGTAATTCTGAATTTGAAAAGAGAATTTTCCAAAAGAATTGTACTTCTGAGTTACACCTGTATTAAAAAAAGTACAATACAAAAAAATAAAAAACTGGGAAATGACCGGGAATTGAAATCATCCGTCTGGCAGACACTCTGCTTCACAGTTTCAAAGGTGATAATTATATATTTTTCGGAAAACTGCAGATGTTATTGTCGAGCGCTGCACCTCTCAAAAGATTCTCCCCTTCTCTGGCACGACTTGGCCTGTTCTTATTTAGCACATCTCAAATTTGGTCTTCCATTAAATCGCAAAAATGTAGCTGCAAAGAGTCAAGCAGCAGCGAAACATGCGATTAAACTCTCTCCTTCGTCCTGGATGCATTGGAATCTTCTTGGGGTTATTTGTATGACCGAAGAGATAAAAAACTACGCACTTGCTCAGCATTGTTTCGTGACGGCAATCGATGAGGAAGCGAATAACGCCGTATCGTGGACAAACTTAGGCTCCTTATATTTACATTTAGGTATATTTTTTCTTTAGCAATGCTTGATATTTCAATATTTTGTATTATAAAGTTTGTAATTTTTTGAAAATATTGAATGAGAAATCTGTACTCGGTAGGAGACATTTATAGAGCCAATGAAGCGTTTTCCTGGGCTCAGAGAGCGGATCCTGCCTATGCTAATAGTTGGATCGGTCAAGGAATAATCGCGGAGAAATTAGCAAGGAAAGAGGCTATGGATTTATTCAGACATGCTACGCAACTTGGGTATCATAACCAAGCTGCTCTTGGATATTGTCATTGGGTTTTGACTACGCTCTTAGATTCCGACGCAAAGAAGGATGAGTTGTATGAGTATAGTATCAAAAATATGCACGCTATTCCTGTGGCAATGGATGAAATCCATCGATATCTCAGTGAGTGTAATTTTACTTTTATAGTTTAGTTGTGTGTGTTTTTTTGTTTTCATAGAAAGTAAGTTTTAAGTGGAGTTTCATTTGCTTAAATTCAAGTTTTGCATCCAAAAAGTGGTCCAATTGATTGACCTTCTGATCCTTTTAGGTAGAGGATGTCCGTAATTTCCTATATTAAGATTGCGGAATGCGGCTTACATGAGTTGAATATATGTAGCTCAAATTAGGTTATTTCAAAATCACGCTACTTGTTCAGAAAAGATTCACTTATTGTCTGCTATCGTGCGAATACTGGGTACGCAGTGGAAAAAAATGCCTAATTGAAATGAATTGCAAATGTTGAAATAACGATTCGCAATTCAAAACAATTGAAGGCTGTGCCTTGTGAATTGATTTCAACTAATTTTAACTGCAAAAATGTGGATACTTTTAAAATAAAAATAGTCTTAATCTGAAATAGCATAAGAGTAATAAAGATCTTTATAAATCTTCAAGTTAACACTTTGTCGGTACCACCATAACAACTTGCGGTTATAAGTAAACATTCTGCGTACTTTGAAAGTATCACTTTCTCACATAGCTATATTTGCAGAAATATAAAGCTTTGAAATATAAAAACCGTAGATCCAGAGTTCACAAGAATTATTTTAAATTATCTGATTAAAAATGCACTAAAGAACCCGCAAGAGCTCGAGAAATATAGAGATTTAAGACAAACTGAAAACCATAACCATATGAATGAAGCTCTGTCCTGTAATCGGAGCAAAAGTTCTTTCAAAATCGATACCAGGCTATTGACTAAAACCTTTAGCCAATAATCGAGCCTTGTGACGTGCAGCGTTTCCTTCTGCGTCGCATTTTGTTCGCATCTACTACCAATCACCTTTTTTCTTCTTAGGTCGATCAGTGAAGGTACAGGCTCGGCTTTTGGTGAGGGCATAACATTCAATCATTATTTTGCATATGGCCTGGCTAAAGCTCCCTGAACTGAAGGATACGCTGGCTCTTCGTTCATTAGGATCACTCTCTTCACGGTTTCTGCCTCAAGCATGTGGAACTGTTTTCTTGGCCTTTCCTTTTGACCCATTTTCACAATTTTAGGATGACCTAGCCTTCATTAGGTCCTTGGAGGCGTTTCTTTCGTAATTTCAGCTGGTGGCGGCAGATCCACATACCCTTCGAGTTGTTCTCCGTTATCAGTGTTGAATGTTTCTTTGAATGCGACGTCTCGGCTAATTATTTTCTGTTCGATTTCTGGATTCTAAAGAAGACGTGCTTTGCACTTTGCAGTGGAGGATCGAATGAATAGGCAAGTTTTTGATTTTGACTTGAACTTGCCTTTTCTAGGCTTCTTGTTGAGTGCAAAAGCTTTGCAACCACGAGTTTATAAATGAACAACTCCTCAGTTTTTGCCACACCAGCTTTCGAAGGGTCTTTGATTTGTCAATTCCTTTCGCTGGATATCTGTCTCGAAGATAGACTGCAGTGGCTACTGCTTCAGCCCAAAAAGTTTCTGGTGGACCAGACTCCAACAGCATACACCTAGCCATCTCAACGAGTGTGCAATTCATTTGCTCAGCCTTGTCATTTTCCTGTGGCGTATGGACAACCGTTCGCTTTCATTTCATGCCGTTTTGTGATAGGCTAGCTGTATAATCAGTGCCACAATACTAAAGGCCATTGTCCATACGCAAAGTTTTCATTCTTTGCTCGGTAAGTTTTTAGCTCATCTTTGGTTTTCAGAAAATGAACCTCGCGCCCGTTTGACTTGTCAATGAATCTTGCGAAGTATACTTACTGCACAAACGTCAGAATGAACCAATTCAAGCAGTTTTTCGCTCTTTGATTCTGAATTCTATGGAAAAGGTTTTGCACTCTGCTTATCTAAGATATACAAGGCTTATCTAAGATACAAGTTTCACACATTGGATGCTTATAGCATCTTTTCCAATTTTCAATCCATTACGACAATGTTTTTGGAGAAAGCAAAATATATGATTTTCGATATGGATTTTTTTAACTCATCTTTTACATATAATAAATAGTTTTTTCCATTTTACAGTTCATTGCCCGAACGATGCATATGCACGTAACGCTTATGGTCTTCTTTTGGAGCGTCAAAAACTGTACAAGTCTGCGGATGTGCAGTTTTCAGCCGCTTTGGAACATGTTTCTAACGATGCAGAGAAAGATGCTGTATTGGTGAATTTGTCACGAATAATGCTAGTGCTTGAAAAGTATATCGAAGCTATTGAAACTTCTTCAAGCGTCAAGACTCCCACATTCAAATCTCATTGTCAACTGGCTTTATCCTTATTCAAAGGTAGGTAATAAATAATGTATTCTCTTGTAGTGTCAACTCAAAGATGACTGAATAATTTTTAATAATTTCCAAATACGGTTAAATTTAAAGGACAATGCTGAAAACACATTTTTATTTTCTTTAGGAACAGTCCAATTTGAAAGCTTTCAATCTTTAACATAAAAAACAAGTCTTGTTCAAAAAATTAAAATTGTTTTGTTCTACAGCCGAACGTTACAAGGAATCTTACTCCTCCTACGAAGTTGTTCTCCAATGGTTCGCCGATTCTGAGTTACAGAGAGCCCATGTTTTATGTGCGATGGCAGCAATGGCCAGCATGTTCCAAGGAGTTGATGACGTAAAAACTCTTCTCTTTCAATGCATCGAAATCCAACCACCGGCCGTTTCCGGGTTACTCGCTGCCGCTGCCTTAGGATTACTTCACAATGATAAGAACTTAACAGCTTTAGTTTTAAAGGAACTTGAGGCATACGAAGACCATGAAGATTACAGACATCATATCGCTTTACTGTCCGCTTATTTATGTCTCACTCAAAACGATATTGGAGACGCTATCAGAGTCGTTTCTAAATTTGTTCACAAGCATCCAGGCAAGTTATTAACTGTAAATTATTTTAATTATTACTAAACTGTTTTGCAATTAATTATTGTGGAAAATAATTTGAGTGATATAAACAGGTGATGAGAGGCTCTGGACGACTTTAGCGAGATTTTTACTCGAAATAAACGTAAAAGCATTTGGAAACTGTGCTCAAAAAGCTCTAGTTTTGGGTAGAAGTACTTCCACGCATCACATTGCACAAATCGCGTGTATAAAAGCGCTGAGCGATTTAATCACGACACATGGTAATCAGGAAGGCATCAGATCAGTTTTGCGGGTTGTTCATTCATTCCCGGCGAACGTTGAGAGCTGGTCGAATCTCATTGCGGCTCTGTTGCCACGGTAAGTTTTAATATGAAAGCAATAGTTTTATCAAATAGAGACAATCCATAAATTATTTCACGCAATTTTCCGCGAATATTGACCACCTCTCCCCTTTTCCCATACTTTCTTGTAGTTTTTCGCCATTTTAAAACACTAGACTAAGCCCCCCCCCCCCCCC
>CAKNWT010305117.1:0-11076 GCA_932066315.1 Andricus coriarius | reverse complement strand
CGCCAGTACTCACACCAGTACTCACACCAGTACTCGCAACCACTTACAGCGCGAAATTAGTACTGGAATCTGTGTACTTATGCCAGTACTCACTTGAGTACACGGTTTTTCCAGTACTCATTTTTCGTAAGGGTATATCTAAACCCCTTAAAAGGTGCAAGAAAAATGTGATACTTCGAAATTTTGAACACGTGTTTATATGAGGTTGACTTTAATAATACTACATGAATATGAATCTTACTTACATTTAAGTTATAAATTCTATACAAAAATACTTCCGTGCACTGAAAATATAGCATTCCCACGTCACTCTTGAAAAACTTTCAAACAGAAATATAGTTTCGTATGCGAAATAAGTATACGATGATATTCATGGCCATATCGTATGAGTACTCCTAAAGCTTTCTTACTTTAGCAACAAATAAGTATAATTAACAGCACCTCAAGATGTTACATTTTTAGTTTAAAAGTTAAGTTTGCATTTAACAAGAATAAAGTTTTGGAAAAAAAATAACTCTTTTGCAACTACAGATTGAATGTTACCATGGGGATCGCTTGCCTAAATCCTATTTCACGTCCACAACCTGGGCGCAAATTTTTAATCAATCAACTGGCAAAGACCTTACCGTTTACCTTTACTGATAGGCTGATTCTCTGCTATGGTTAGTGCGCACTAAATGAGTATGATTGTTGATTAGCATGATGAAAATACACTACCACACTATGGAAAAGTTTTTCCGAAATATTATACTTTTGGAATGTATACAAAATATACCACTTAGTTTCCATAACTAGATTTTTTAATTTTTGCATCATAATTTTTTTAATTTAAATTATTTTGAATAATGTAAATTATTCAAACGCGTGCTCTCATTATCAGCACTTGCAATCGAGCGCAATTGCATTTTTTTTGTGGAACGATGGAGCGCATTTGAAGTACTTCGGAGTAAGCCAACTGATATTGAAAAATATTAATTAGGACTCGAAATACGTGAAGCGTGTCACCAGCCCCCCACGGATTTTTATATATTTTCCGGTGTTCTGTTAGAGTAATAATATTTTAATTGCTGGTACAATAGTGCGCATTTGAGATCGAATTGAAATGTTTATTTGAGATTATATATATTCAAATATGAGAATTTCAGTTACCACGGTATATCACTTGCTTCAGGTGTTTAGAACTCGATAGCTTTCTTATTTTTTATTCGATTTAAAAATTGCCGTTGGGGCAATGGAGCGTAGTTGGAGTTGCATCATAGTGGTGCAATGCTTGCTATTAGTGTTGCGATGAAGCCCATTTGGGGGGCGCATATGGCGCGTGTGCACACTATGTGGTGCCAGAAACACCCAAAGCTTCAGCACATTGTGCGAGTGTCTTTGCGAAATGAAGCTGCGTACCTCTCGAAAAAAGGATATGAACTGTCATCGTTTCCCCAACCACTGCATGAACAAGCCGCAGGCGATGAGGAGGAAGCGACGTTAAGACCAACCGCAGAAAGCTGGCATCCCCTGAAAGGGGATGCCAGGCTGATTCAGCTCAAAGGCTAAAACCGAGTATAGATCAAGAGACCAAAAGATGCTTGCATCAACTGAACAAGAAGATTGGATGGGCAAGACAGTATGCGTCCCGTGTTCAGTGTGTGATTGACTACATAACATCAGGTGGGCTGTTTACGGAAAGGGTCTAAAAGTTCGCCTACGAACTGAGGATCTACCATCACACTCTAAACAAGTCAAAGCTGCTGGCAATCAAGCAGCAAATTGTTGACAAAATATGGCTGTAATCTGACGCAAGGAATAGAATACGGAAGAGGGAGGCTAGGTTCAGGAAGAATCAACCGTTTTTCGCTAACCCATCACGGCCTCTACAGCGATCTCCCTGTTTCTCTCAAAGATCTGCTCTAGCCCGCCGAAGTGGAGACTTTCTGCAGAGAGGGTGACAAGATCCGCACACTGGAATTGGAGGGAGCAACTGAGAA
Organism: Andricus coriarius; assembly: GCA_932066315.1. NCBI lineage: Eukaryota > Metazoa > Arthropoda > Insecta > Hymenoptera > Cynipidae > Andricus > Andricus coriarius. Next base: position 9,097 of record CAKNWT010305117.1, on the reverse strand, counting down.
TGTCATCCGCCTCAAAAAGCTTCACGACACTCTCATAACATCTGAGGAGCTATATTCATCAATCACTGCCGAAGAGGTGAAAAAAGCACATACAGGCACGAAGACCTTTTCCGGTGCTGGACCAGATTGTATCAAGAACTTCTCATGGAAGAAGTTTATTCTAGACAACAACATCTGGCCCGCATATTCAGCTCATATTTGAATTCGGAGACATCTATACCACAGCAGCTGGTGTTAGGACGCACTGTCCTCCTACTAGGTGTCGATTCGACCGTATTCATAAAATTGTCATCTGTCTTTTGGAGAGCTTCAGGGTTCACCGCACGTAGTGAGATGCCTAGAGACATTGATGCTCCTTTTAAAAACTAGATTAATTATATTATCTCGAAATAACACCGTGACAACGAAGAGTGTCACCTTCCAGAAGGCCGTCTTTCAAAGCGACACCATGACTCATTAGGTGTAGTTCCATGGACGAAGCAAAATTGACGGTCCTTGATATCGCCATTCGTAACATCATGCATATGCAGAAGAGCTTGCATTTAGTTGCATTTTGTCTCAAAATCGTTGAACTTTTTATAGGACTGACCCAGAGGGATACATTTTTGTCTTAGTTGAAGATAAATCCTTAGCTAATATAGGCAAAACATAGAGAAAGTGTAAAAAATTAATTTTGACCTTTAAAATCTATGTTGAAGTTGGAATTTTTAAAAAAATTTTGTTTATCGAATAAAACGGGCGTATATGCTATTTTAATCCTTGAAGAAATGCATTATTTCTATGAAAGCAAGTTTAATTATTCCGAGTATTCAAAGGTTTCTAGGCTCGCTTGTTCCCAATCCAAAGTAAAAATGTCAAATTTAGAAAATGGCGAATCCAATATGGCGGATAATAGTTGTAAAAATTAAACCAATTTCACTAAAATTTGTTACTTAGGGGTTTTTCGAATCGCTGATTTGAAATCCGAACTCATAGTTTAAATATCCTAAATGGCGAATCCAATATGGCGCATCCTAATTGTTAAAAAACACGATTTGATTGAAAATTGCTACGCAGGTGTTTTTCTGGTAGCTGATTTCAAATCCAAATTCAAAATATCAAAATTAAAAATAGTGAATCCATAATGGCCGATCCTAATTATTAAAATAAAACTAATTTGACTAGAAGGTACTACTCAGGGGCTAAGTTAAGTGTAAGTGCAAAGCTATCTAGCCGTTGTGCTCAGCAACTGGAAGATCCGAATGAATCCAGAAGACCGGAGAGAACTTCACTCAATACCAGTGGCAAGGTACCAAATCTTCAGGACCCTTCTTATCCTCAAACCTATCCACCCTTTCCCATACCCCACCCCAATTATCCTCATCCTTATTCAACTTAATATCGTTACCCCCACTTTCCCACTGAATTTTTGATATCATTATTAGCTACCCTATCCAACTTCAACTCCAGCTTCTGTCACTGTTGACTCCCCATCTACATCGAATCAGCCTCAGTGGATCTTACTGACTTCGGCAAATAGATTTCCACCAAAGCAACCGAATCCAAGGTCTTTAAACTACCAACAGGCTCGCCTGTTGGACGCCACGCCGAGCCTTACAGTGCAGTAGCATCCCAAGATTGTCCAGTTCGTACAGAATCGAAACGAGCCTTACGAAACCGATATGAAAAAGAAGATTACCCGGTCGTCTAATTACAAGCCATCGAATTTCGAAGAACTACAGGCAACTTTTTAGTTGATCCAGGTTCCAAGATTAAAAGGAACAATTCTGCCGAGCACCGGAGGTATAAAAACTAGTCGAGATTCAGATTAACAACAAATTACAAAGTAAGTCAATCCCAAGAAAGCCGATGCTTCCGGAGAAAAGTATCTCATCGCAGTGGCTTATCGCACCCTGAATAAAAACGAGATAGGCCGTGCATCCCTAATATAATAAATATATTAGACCAATTTGGCCGGGCACGATACTTATCCGTTTTTGATTTAGCCAGCGGATATCATCAAGATGAAATCCATTTTCGGACGCGACGGTGTCAAACCCAAATGCCGAGAAAATCAGTGCAATGAAAGAATTCCTCCGCCCACGAACACCACAAGCCATTTGACAATTCCTAGGGTTATCTGAATATTGTCGTAAAATAACTGAACATTATGCGAAACTCCCGAAGCCACTAACAGACCTATTAAAGAATTAAAGTTCATATGGGGACCGAACAAGAAGATAGCCGCCCAAACGGTTTTGACACAAGAATATGACAAGATAGAAATGTCTATTGCATTTTATTCGAAAATAATAATTAATATAGAACAGCAGTACGATTACACTGAGAAAGAGTGTGTAGCAGTCTCGTACGTAGTAATCAAATTCCGACCCTAGACAACAGAATCAGCGACGGGAAAATAAAGTACGTTAACGGGGCGACTATCGAGGTATCAAGGGACTTGATCATCGCAGACAACAATTAATTCTATCACTCCGCTGATGGATACACGGAAACTAATACTAACGAATAGTTCGGTAACCACGACGATAAGGCACATTGTAAGTTAGGCTAAAGGCAGGCGCGCCATCAAGAAAACAGCTTTACTACGCCGAACCGCCACATTGGTTACGAATGCAAAGCAACCGTTCAACAACCTACAGCTCCAGCCAAGCCACAAAAAGGTCAGTAGGGATATCCCTAGAAAACGACTCGGATAAGTCTTAAAAACCACCTACATACTCTACAGGATTTGATGAAAGTCACAGCACAATAGCAATACGTGTCAAAAAATACATACGTTTTAAAGTCGGACCTAAAACTCTGCTTCCAAGTCGTGATGATCCATCTTTACACGCTACATCAGAAGCTGATTATACTGGTGAATCTGATGCTCCTGTATACCGAGAGAACCATAACGTACTTTACAGTTTTGAGCCAACCATAATCAGCCCACCTAAAGAATCGCTTCCACAAAGCGCACTTCGATACGTACCCAACTCTTGGTTCCTTTATTTTTGCAATAAAATGACGGAAGTATATATTGATGAGTCTAGTACCTACAATGACAAAGAGGAACCCACGGAAGTAGTTTGGTCGAGTAGCTCTTGGTGAAAGTTTGCAAACTCTGCTTTCTTCACTTCGGCTTTTAGAAGTGAAGCATCTAGATGTAATAATGCACTTTCCTCACTTCTGATGTTAAAATTCAGGCCAAGGGCTTCGGCAGATTGCTCCGCGGCTTTATAAACGAACGATCCTTCACCAATCATCTCGTGGTTCCTCGTGGTTCTTCTAGGATCATCCCTGGAACATTTCCGCACCAGCCAAGGTGAGACAAACTGATACTGATGTCGGAATTCAAGTCGCAACCGCAGCTCATGAAAAGGCATCAGCACAAGAACTAACTAAATTAAGGATCCACACTAACTAGAAGTTGCTTATTGACACTTGTGCCAAGTTGATTCCCGCTTGGGAGACAAATGGTTGGAAAGCTGCCAAAGCGAAAGAAGATAGTTAATCGAACAGAATTAGAAGAATTACGCAAGGTACTAGCAGTTCGAGACATAACGTGAAACCATGCCCCAAGTCATCAGGGTATCAAGGGCAATGAAGCGACAGATCAGCTGACCCATGAAGGGACCAAGGGAGTACAATTACTTAAGTTACTACACCTGGAATATAACACCTTCAATAAGAATAATAAGGAACCTCCGCTGGAATCCCACAATATTATCATAGACATCAGTCCTAATAACACTAGTAGTGAAGACAGTGACCCGGGTGAAGAAACAGAGCAAAAGTGTTCCAACCAAAGGAAATCAGATCTCTCTAAAGAGGCAGACAAAAACTTACTACTGTAGCTAAAGAGCATGGACCCCTGCACCGGCCTCGAAGATGAAAAGAAAGCTAATGGTGGGACATTCTCACAAGACCCCAGTAACATTGTCTTCTTTGCAAAATGTCACCACTGGTACTGGAATCAGAAAGCCCCTGTAGGTTAGCGTACCATAAATTGATTCACCCAACTCATCTCAGGTGATCACCACAGAATAAAAAACTGCAGCAGCCACTAATAAGCTCAACGAATCTCCAAAATCCGTCCAATCACCAATTCAGCACGATTGGGCGGAAACAACGAAAATTACGCGGAGTTCATCTGTGAGGATTGCGAATCCACAAATAACGTTTACGAACTACTAATCGCAACGGATCAGGTCGAAACCTAGGATTTGTGGTAATACCACCCACAAAAGGGACAGTTATTCTTTACCCCATTTGGCAATTACAAGGTGTATTCTATTGTATTTGAGCCAAAAAATGTCTGGGGTATAAGTTGAAGCGCTATAAAATGTCCGGTTACTGAACTTCAAACAGGGATTAGAACGCGACCGATCTGCAACCTGTCGAATGGCAAACTCAGGTGATTTGTTAGAAACATTGAGACCAACGAAAATGACTGGACTGTTATCCAATATATGACGGGGCGGTGCAATTCGCATCACATTGTGTCATGGCTAATTGAAAGTATCCCCTATAGAATCCCAATCCCAAATAATATAAAAATATCATGATAGCCTCTTTGAAGGCCGCAAAGATATATGCAATATCCTCGCGAATGTAAAAGTTGTCTGGACAACAAGTTAGTTAGAGCACGCATACGAGAACCCATGGTCCACACCGACACTCCGTTAGGGGTATTTGATGAAGTCTCGCTCGATACAGTAGGAGTATTGGCAACAACCCTTAAGGGTAATCGACATATCCTTACAATGCGGTCGCGCAAAAACTCAATAGCACATTAGGGAGCACCCCGCGACATCCTTACAGACCGTGGAACTAGCTTCGTTACCAGGATATTGCGAAAGTTAGGAAAGACATTTGACGTTAAACAATTACCTACGTCCGGCTATCCTCCCCAAACTGATGGGCCACTCGATCGTAGTTATATACACTGGGGCCTGGATATAAGCTCGGTTTCGGGCATTGCTTTAAACTTATCTCGAAGCCATCTAAACGTAAGCAGTCCGTAAAAATTTAGTGGCGTTTGAGGCCTCACGAGGCGAGCAGTTCTCGAAATATCTTCACCTGAGGCCCCTTACGCCATGCTGGAAACCGACGATTGTACAAGATTCACCAAACATGCAGATAACCTGTTGGTCACCTACTGCTAATAATTTTCAATCGTAAAAATATTGTACGAGACGCTGAAAAGGCAGTTCATTTTCGTCCAGATTATCTATTATCCCTTTTGAGACTGCACCGAAGAAAAGTAATTATTTACAGACAGATATGTTCCAGAACTTGCACTTCCAGTCTGGAACTTCTAACTTCTACTTCTACAAACGTCAACACACCTTGCGGAGGCGATTTATGAAGTGAATAGCTAACACTTTTCTACACGTACACAAATTGTAGCATACGCTCACTCATTACCAGACACGGATTCAATAATTGCTCAAGGAATATAGGTCAGAATTAATCCCTTAAGGCACTCAGCTACTGAGTAAAGATAAATTGAATCCTAAATTAGCAGCAGGTGACCGACCTCAGGACAATATTAATCGAGAACTAGATGAACTAACCTATCAAACCACTAGGACCTTACCAGACAGCCTACTTGCTCGAATGAGAGGCAATAGAACCACTCCAATGCTGGTATTCCTAAGAGGAGTAGTACGACTACTCGCTGGATTACTAACCTACGACGATGGACAGCCCACCGAGGTAAATATCAATTAACTGAATGCAGCAACAGCGAATATCTCACACCAAGTTGGTCAACAAACAAATGTTGGTCGGTCACAACTAGAGGAATTACATAAAATTGCACAGGCCCAATATGCCCATCAAATGCAACTACCACACGAACTGCGGATCACAGTGCAACACTTCAATGAAATCTCGAATGCCATGTTTGACATCAGCTATATTCAAAACTTTAGTAAATTCCTGTACGCCATCGATATGAGCCCAGACGAGTTACTTCGTTCTGAAAACCGGATCCTGGATGCAGACTCCAGACCCACGTGAGCCGGTCCATCAACCCCTCTTGAGGAACTGTAGAGAACGAGCATATATACGATCAGAGGCAACCTACTTTGCAGTTGAAGACATAAAGCATACCTAAATTCTCTTAACCCAACAAGAACACCAGTCATGTAAGGCCCTCAGGGATTACATAATCTGTCCCGGATTATTTCTAATATACGAGGCGTCTTCACACCAAACAGGCCAGATGCAGTTACTAATTAACCCAACCATGACAGCCTTCAAGCAATGCGACATTCAGGTACCATATTATCGTCACCTTTTTTGGAAAGCCATCCCATCTCTTAGCGGTTGGATCTACTCCACGCCAACAAAGCGTAATACAGAGCTTATCTGCCCAGGAAGGGCCTCCAATCCACTACAGCTTCATGGCTTAGGACGGATTAGAATTTCTCCAGGCTGTACACTACGAACTTTTCAAGTGTCATTGGTCGGATCAGAACCAGCAACGGGTATTAGAATAACTTTGTCTAAACCTTCGATACATTTGGATTTGGCCAAATTATCAATGAGTTACGAGATATCGAACCTTCACCCTTACCAGTGTTCTCATCAGCCCAAGTTTCGCCCGATGACCTACATCAGAATTCTTTTCAAGAAGGTGAGAAGACACTGGAGCAAATAGAATAACAACTATATGACCTGAGCCTACAGAGGAAGTAAGGAACAACTGAATCCAAGTTAATACATTGAACGTATGCAGGATTGGGAATAATAACATTGATCATAATCATGTACACCGATTATGCCAAAATATTATGATTATGGATCACCTATTGGACCTGCTGTCACTGACAAGAAAATTCGAATAATAACTCAGAGTCATATTCACATGCAATACGTATAAGTCAATTACCATTAGCTGATTCCGAGTGTCCAGAAGGAGCTTCCGGACCATTAGAGTCGTCAACAGCTACATTAACATCAACCCCCTTGCAGGCAGTAAAGGATCTCCTAACCAAAATCCCGCTTCCAAAAGCCCACTTCCTCAAGTGTCATTTTTCTATCGAGCAGGGCACCTGCTGACAGGACACTCATCAGTTCCTTCATGTCTACCTCATGCATCCGAAGCACTAACAGCTCTTAATGCCCATACGGCCCGACAACAATATGCATAGAAAGTAAGTAATGATTAGGTCAAATTAGATAATCCGGTGAGCCGAGATAGAATAATCACCTGGGACACCATAAACAGCCAGGAACAGTTGTTAGCAATTCTAGGGCGGGTTGGTTACAACGGTCACCCAGAAGCCGGGCAACTAAAAATGATCGTTGCTAGGCTCCGCAGTATCCGCGGAGCAGATAAGTCAAGAAGTATGATGGCCGAGCTGGATGCTTCATCCTTGTTTTATATTAATGCGTCATAAGAGGTTACACATTATTCAATGAGAGAGAGAGAGAGAGAGAGAGAGAGAGAGAGAGAGAGAGAGCGAGCGAGAGACAGCTAGATTATGACTGCCTCCCAGACTTAACCACACCTAATCAGAACTCCGGCGCGGGCGGACGAGTATAATGAGACGAACGGAGGTGGACAACGATTCAGCCTCCTCTATGAAGTACTTTCAATTTCTCCTGCGGTGCTGATACTTGCACACCGACCGCAGTCACAAATTATTTAATATTGACAATGATAATCATTAGAGACAAAACGTTCACTAGGAAAAAAGATTAAGAATGACAATAGCTATCAGAAAATTTAAACTTTGGCAGTGACCTGTGAGAATTGGGACTAGATACTTCCCAAAATCACCTCAGGCTACCCCCTCCCATCCTTATAATCAAAACCCCTCATTAGCCAAATTCATACAGTTGATCAACAACAGGAGTCCTCATTGTGAATGTGCTAAAACACTTTTTCAGATATCAATATCAATTTCAGAAGTAAATATTTTAACAATATACGAATTTCCTTGATAAACAATTCCTAATAATTAATTGAAATATTGAAGCACTCCATAAAATCTTTATACAATTATCACTAACTGGCAATCATAAGTTCCAAGTCCTTAAGGTTTTCTAAGTCGCTGAATTGGAATCCATTGTCAACGTCAGTTCAAATTCAAAATTACCAAATTCATGGCTCACCAATTGAGTAAGGGCACCAATAGGTTTTCGGGGTCACTGAAATCAAATTCGTTGTCCCTTCGGTCCCATCAGGTCATGTTTAAGGTCAATTTAAGGTTAAACCTACAAAATTCATCGCTTAGCAATTAGGTCAGGGTACTTATAGGTTTTCGGTGTCGCTGAATTTAAATCCGTTGTCCGTTTGCTCTCATCAGATCAGGGTCGAGGTCAATTCGAGGTCAAACCAAACGGACAACAGATTTGAATTCAGCGACGCCAAAACCCTATATGCACCTTGACTTAATTGGTAAGCGATAAATTTTGTAAGTTTGATCTTAAGCGATTAATTTTGTAGGTTCGACCTTGCATTGACCTTGACCCTGACCTGATGCGACCAAATGGACAATGTATTTGAATTGAGCGACCCCGGAAACCTATACGCATCCTGACTTGAATGGTTAGCGATGAATTTTGTAAGTTTTTCCTTAAACTAACCTTGACAACGGATTGGAATTCAGAGAACCTGATAACCTATAGGTTCCCTGACTTATTTGGTTAGCGATTCATTTTGTAGGTCTTACCTTGAATTGACCTTGACCCTGACCTGATGGTACCAAACAGACAACGGATTGGAATTCAGCGATCCCGAAAACCTATAGGTATCCTGATTTAATTGGTTAGCGATGAATTTAGTAAGTTTGACCTTGAATTGACCTTGATCCTGACCCGATGGGACCAAACGGAAAGCGGGTTCAAATTCAGCGATCCCGGAAATATAAGACCCACCTAGTCTAGTCCGTGTTGCAAGGGTTTAGATTTTGTGGTCCTGTGTAATCCATTGTATCTAGATACCCCAGCAAACTCTTTTTGACATTAAATTGAAGTAACTAGTCTACAAACAGAACAATCGTTTATTAAATATCAATAATTAAGAAATAAGTCCTATGGATTAATTAATAATTAATACAAAATTCTCCAAATTTATTCGGAATTTGGTAAAGAAACG
>CAKNWT010305113.1:1217-16760 GCA_932066315.1 Andricus coriarius | reverse complement strand
AAATGAGTCAATTTGACTCGCCGAAGAAATTATTCATTTTAAATAATTCAAGCTGATAAATTTTCAACTAAAAAATTCAACTTTCAAGAAAAAATAGAGTAGTTCAATTTTCAATTACCAAAAAATAAGTATAAAAAAATTAATTTTTAACAAAAGAGATGAATTTTCAACTCAAATTGTGAATCTTTATCCAAAAAATCAAATTTTTAACAAATTTTCTCAACTTTCAACCAAGTAGTTGAAATTTCAAAGAAGAGGAATACATTTTCAACCAAGAAGAGTAATTTTTTATCAAAAAAGAGGAATTTTCAAAAAATAGTTAAAGTTTGAACCAAACAGATAAAATTTCCACCCAAATGATGAATCATTAACTCAAAAAATAAATTTGCAACATAGCAGTTCAACTTTCAACACACGCCAATACTGATTAAAGTCAAAAATATTCAAAATCTTATTTCCTGTGTAACAATGATTTTATCATTAATTTAATTATTGCACTGCAATTGCATCACAAAACTGCACATTTGGAATTAATAAACGGTTTCCTATCTTTATTCCTTCTGAAGATGAAGTATTTGCAAAGTAATCCCCGTAAGAAGTAAATTATTAAATATTTCAGAATTTTGAAAAATGTTGAATGAAGAATGTTGAAAGAATGTCTGTGAATATGTTCAGATTTTTCCTAACGGATACCGTTTTCTGAAACCAGGTGGAAGTCGACGCTTGAAAAGGTTAGCCAGAAAACCCCGGTTTTTTGGGATGTTTGGCCCTCTATTTGTTGACGAAAATTGCTTAGGATAAAAGTGACCACATCGTTAAATTCAGAAGATTTTGAGCTTTCAGATGCTTTTTATTAAACAATTCAAAGATTCTTTTTGAGCGAGCTGCAATCCAAAGAAGTGAGGGGCCTCGACTTTTGGCCCCGACTTTAGTAGGGAAAGGCAATGAATTTATTTTGAACTTTGTTTGAAAATATCCTAAACATTGAGATAAGAAAATCGATATTTTCAAAACAATAGGAGCTGACAAATAGAAAATAAACTAGCTTTTTTAAATTAAAATGTTCACCCACAAAATCACTTTTGGGTACATCATTAGAAATATGGCTCTATGGAAACATGCCGTTGAATTTTTTCAGGGGTTTGTATTTTCAATCATTAATCGAAAAATGTTTTCTATGTTTTCTACGTTCATTTTGAATTGTTTTCTGACCTCGATAATATAACAAAACATCCGGCCTTTTTTAATGTCAATTTCCTGGTTTAAATGTATAGGGGATGTTAAAACAACCCCTAAAATAAAATTCAACGACTTTTGCTGCTAGGAAATATTTCCCACGTTTATTTTCGATTTTCGACTCCAACAGGCTATAGAGTGATAAAAAAATCTCCTGTGATTTTGGTTGTTTGGAAATGTCGATATCATTAATTGAATGTTGAATGGATGTGAAAATAACCCTTAAAATAATGGCAACGATTTTCTCTGATGAAAAATTAAATTTATATTCGAGTCGTTACATTAAACACCAATATTATCAACAACAAAAATTTTTTAGGTAAAATTTCACCCAAATAGTTAAATTTTCAAACCAAATGACCAATTTTCTAAAAGAAGATGAATTTTCAGCCCAAAAAGTTGAATTTTGAACAAAAAAGGTTCATTTTCAGCCAAGAGAGATGAACTTTCAACCAAGAAAGATTAATTTTCGATCATGAAAGATGAATTTATAATTCAAAACGACGAATATTCATCAAAACAGTTGAATTTTCGAACAAAAGAGAGGTCTTTAACCAAATAGTTAAATTTTCAACTTAATAATTAAACTTTTAACAAAATATTTGAATTTTCAACAAACGGCTGAACTTTCAAGATAAAGAATCGATTTTTCTAGAAAGTAATTGAGGTTTCAACCCGAAAATAAATGAATTTTTAACAAAGAAGGTTATTTACGACCAAATAGTTCAATGTGCAACTAAAATGATGAATCTTTGACAAAAAATGAAATCGTTAAGTTTAAAATTTAAAAATCTATTTTTTCAACAAGAAAAAACAATCGAAAATGTGAATTAATTTAAGTAAAAAACCAAAATTCTACCAAAAAGGAAATTGCTACATTTTTAGAAAAAAAAAACTTTATTTTACACACACCAAAACGTACTTCCAACGAAGAAGTCAATTTTCAACCAAATAGTTTAATTTTGTACAAAATTCTTGAATTTGTAAGTCAAAAAAACAAATCTTCAAAACAGTTGAATTATTAACCCGAAAATATATAACTTTTCAACAAAAAAGTTAATTGACAACCACATAGTTGAATTTTTAAATAAAATTATTGTTCAACAAAAAATGGAATCGTTAAATTTTCAGTTAGAACACTAATTTTCAAACAAAAAAAACTATTTTTTAGCTTGTAAAATTAACCTAAAAAAGAATAATTTGAACTTAAAAAAAAATTTTACCCTAGAGTGGAATAACTTTATTTTCAGATAAAAAATTAATTTATAACAGAATAGTTAAGTTTTCAAATTTTTCAAATTTTTTTCCATTTTTTTTTGAAAAAATTATTTCTACCAAAGAACTTTAATTTTCAACCAAAATTACGAATTTCCATGAAAAGCTTGATTTTTTAAACTAAATAGTTGAACTTTTGAATAAAATTATGAATCTTCAATAAAAAAAGACAAATTAAAAAAAAAAGTTGAATCTCAACCAAAACGGATTAATTATCAACCAAGCAGTTGCATTTTCAACCAAAAAATATGAACTTTCTAACCAAAAGAATAATTTTTTACGAAACAGGACGAATTTTCAAGCAGAAGAGATAAATTTATATCTAAAATATCAATTTTGAAATAAAAATGGAATAGTTAAATTTTCAGTGTAGAGAATTTATTCTCAACAACAAAAACACGAATTTTAACAAAATAATTAAATTTTCATAGAGATGAATTTTCAACTAAAATTAAGAATCTTCCAAACAAAAAATTATGAAAAGAGATCAACCTTTAGCCAAAGAGTTAAATATTCAACCAAGTACTTACATTTTCAACAAAAAATATGAATTCAACTGAAAATAAAACAAAGTTTCAACAAAACAGTTAAATTTTAAACCAAAGAGATGAATCTTCAATTTTGAAAATGAATTTTCAGCAACGTTGTTCATCTTTTAACCAAGTGATTGAATTTTTAAGAATTAAATGACTTTTAAAAAAAATAGTTGCATTTGCAATAAAATAATTAAATTTTCAAAAAAACAGTTAAATTTTTCAGCAACATTGTTCACCTTGTAACCAAGTAGTTGATTTTTTTTAGAAAAAAAGATGACTTATCGAAAAAATAGTTGCTTTTTCAATAAAATCATTAAATTTTTAATGAAATATTAGAATTTTCAAATAAATGAGATCAAAGGAAATTAACTTGTAACCAAGAATAGTTGGATTTTATTTTTAGGTTCTACTAATGTAGTTCAGATGTAAGCAAAAAAGCGAGAAAAAGAGGAAGTTTCTTAAAAATATGAGAAAAAATAAGAATTCTTTAAAAAAAGAGAAAAGAGGTTATGGACGGCCCCTAATTTTGTTAAGTTAATCTGTCGTTTAATTTAATATTTAAATTATACACTTGAAACATACACATCATACACTGTGAAAAATGTTTGTTTGATTTAAACAAATTTTATTTGAACTAAACAAATTTATTTATGGATATGGCGTCAAACAAATATTTGTTAGATTCAACAAAATTCTTTGTTTGACTTTATTAATTTATCATTAAATAATTCGTTTACTTCAATAATTTGTTGTCTTGAATGAAGTAAAGATTTTGTTACTCAAACTTCTTTAAATTTTATAAATAATTTTCAAAAATGTTCAATTTTTTGTTTAAGAGGTATTAGGTGGGATGAGCAACGACGTACCATGTTTCGGACGTCTTTATGTGCATTCAAATTATAGTCTTTATTGTGAGAAAGCCTTCTCAGCGCTCCTAGCGTTTTTCTAAGAAACTATCGTATCCCTATTTAGCGAATTCTATTTTTTTTTTTTTTTGATTGAAACAAATATTTGTACAAAGTCAAATATATTCAATTCAAGCATATTCTTTATTTAAATCAAACAAATCATATTAAACAAATTATTTTTTGACTTAATAAGGTAGATGTTTTTCATTTAATAAAATTGAATAAAAGTTATGTAATTAAAAAAAATGTATTTTTTTCAATCATACAATACCGTCGATAATTGTCGGTTCGACCAACGCGAGTACACTTAAAACTCACTGCTGAATTTGAAACGTTATTATTCGTTCAAAAAAGGAGCGAGAATCTTTTCTTTTTAAACCGTTTTAAAGCTTATTAAATTCCACGTCAAATGACCTCTCATAGAGATATTTTAAACCTTTTGAAGATAATATACCACGTTAGATACTAAAAAAAAAAATGCAACAATTTCTCGAATTTTGTACCTTAACTTCAACTTGTGGCATGACCCAGGAAAATTGTAGAAGAAATCTGAAATTCATATGACACAGTTCCTGAAGTCTTATCTTTAATTTTAGCCAATAACAATTAAAAAACCTTGACGGGTTCTCGAGATTCGACTAAAAATGTCCAAGCGTGTCTGCGTCGATTTTCAGTCGGCGGTCACCGCTGTCGGCCTGACACTCGAAGCAGACACGCTTGGGCATTTTTTGTCGTTTCTCGAGAACCCGTAAAAATTTTTTAAGTTTTATTAGCTTAACTTAAAGATAAAATAAAAAATATGACTATCTGTGAATTTAATTTTTTTCCCATGAGTTTCCTAAGTCACATCACGAGTTGAAGTTTAGGAACAAAATCTGAAAAATGCTCAACGATGACCGCTCTCGCGTCTGGCAGCGGTAATCACCGACTGAAACTTGACATTTCAGACTTGGATATTTTTTGTCGTATCTCGAGAATCCGTAAAGATTCATGAAGTTTTATTAGCTTAAATGAAAGTTAATATTTCGAATATTACTACCTGTGAATTTCATTTTTTGCCCATGAGTTTCTAAGTCACAGCACGAGTTGAAGTTTAGGAACAAAATCTGAAAAATTCTCTGCGATGACCGCTCACATAGCTGACAGCGGTAATCACCGACTGAAACTTGACGTTTCAGAGTTGGATATTTTTTGTCGTATCTCGAAAATCCGTAAAGATTTTTTAAGTTTTATTAGCTTAAATTAAAGTTTATATTTCGAATATTACTACCTGTGAATTTCATTTTTTCCCCATGATTTTCTTAAGTCACAGCACGAGTTGAAATTTAGGAACAAAATCTGAGAAATTCTCAGCGATGACCGCTCTCACGGCTGACAGCGCACAGTGGGCTGAATCGGGAATTTACTATTCAAAATCACCTGCAGCCTACAATTCTCAACCGATTTTCAATTTTTTGGTTGGAAGTAATCAACGATAGTTGCACAAGAGCGTCTATGGATTAGATTTTTTAATTTAGGTCATTTTCTATTTTTTATATAAATAAACAACGAGCGAAAATGAGACATTTTTAATTATTATGTTTTATCTTCAAACCAATAACTTAATTAATCCCATTCTCGACGAAAATTAATCACAAAGTATCCAAAGAATATAAATAATTTACAGGATATCGAATCTAATTGATATAAACAAATTATATTAACAAAATGTCAGCATATTGGAAATTTTGATTGCAAAGTATATTTGTAAGTTGAAATTGCTTGATGTTATCAACAAGATCACGATTGATCATGGAAATACGTTGTAAGGTATAATCTGTTTATTTTATAAACAAATTATGTAAACAAATGCATAGGTTAGGCATTTATTAGCAGAAAGTAATCGCTTTTTTTCTTAGTACCTTTAAACTATATATGAGTGGTAATATTTAGTTATTAAGAATGGTCATTCGACATTATTTATTTATTTATTTTACAAACAAATTTTATAAACAAATGCATAGTTTGGACATTTATAGGCGGAAAGTAATAGTTTTTCTTTCTCATCGTCTTCAAATTACATAAGCGGTGATGTTTAGTGACGAAGAATTGTCAATCGATATTATTTGTTCATCTTATAAACAATTTTTATAAACAAATGCATAGTTTGACCATTTATAGATAGAAAGTGATCCTTTTTTCTTCTAATCGTCTTCTAATTGCATAAGTGGTGATTTTTAGTGATGAAGAATTGTCAATCGATATTATTTGTTTATCTTATAAACAAATTTTATGAACAAATGCATATTTTGACCATTTACAGATAGAAAGTGATCGTTTTTCTTTCTAATCGTCGTGAAATCTCATAAGCGGTGATGTTTAGTTACGAAGAATTGTCAATCGATATTATTTGTTCATGTTATAGACAAATTTTATAAACAAATTCATAGTTTGACCATTTATAGATAGAAAGTGATCCTCTTTCTTTCTTATCGTCTTCAAATTAAATAGGTGGTGATGTTTAGTGATGAAGAATTGTCAATCAATATTATTTGTTAATCTAATAAACAAATTTTATAAACAAATGCATATTTTGACCATTTATAGATAGAAAGTGATCATTTTTCTTTCTAATCGTCTTCAAATGACATAAGTGATGATGTTTAGTGATGAAAAATTGTCAATCTATATTATTTGCTTATGTTATAAACAAATTTTATAAAAAAATGTAAGTTCAAAGTAGAGTAATGTTTTACGTAAATGTCGGTGAGCTTGACTGAAGTAAAATTAGTTTTAAAACTGCTTTTTAGTTTTTTGAATAATTCAAGTATTCAAAATATACCATATTCAGAAGAAGCTGCAGAAGCCCGTAATAAGGATGTCAAGCGGTTCAGAGAATTCAACACACGAAAGTGCTCTCGAATTTCGACCTGTGAAGATTTAATACATGAGCTCCTTGTGTCATCTCATCTGATCTATTAATTTCGTCTTTAAGAAAAAAGTGGAGCAAGAATGAATTTCAAATGGATCCTAAAATTATTGAAATGATTGACAAGCACAACTTGGAAGCGAATTCTTTTAGAACATCACGAAAGATTTCCAGTGATATCATTTAAAGGAAATAATAAAAAAAGATCACTTTCTATCTATAAATGGTCAAACTATGCATTTGTTTATAAGATATGCTTAAAACATAAACAAATAATATCGCTTGACAATTCTTCGTCAGTAAACGTCACCACTTATCTAATTTGAAGACGATTAGAAAAAAAACGATCACTTTCTATCTATAAATGGTCAAACTATGCATTTGTTTATAAAATTTGCTTATAAGATGAACAAATAATATCGATTGACAATTCTTCGTCACTAAACATCACCGCTTATGTAATTTGAAGACGATGAGAAAGAAAAACTATTACTTACTCCCTATAAATGTCCAAACTAGTCATTTGTTTATAAAATTTGTTTATAAAATAAATAAATAATATCGAATGACCAATATAATCACTAAATATTACCACTCATATAGTTTGAAGGTACTAAGAAAAAAAAGCGATTACTTTCTGCTAATAAACGCCTAACCTATGCATTTGTTTACATAATTTATTTATAAAATAAACAAATTATACCATACAACCTATTTCCATAAGCAAACCTGATCCTGTTGATAACATCAAGCAATTTCAACTTACAAATATACTTTGCAAGCAAAATTTCCAATATGTTGACATTTTGTTTATATAATTTGTTTATAACAATTAGATTTGATATTCTGTAAATTATTTATATTCTTTGGATACATTGTGATTATTTTCGTCGAGAATGGGATTAATTAATTTATTGGTTTAAAGATAAAACATAATAATTAAAAATGTCTCATTTCCGCTCGTTGTTTATTTATATAAAAAATAGAAAATGACCTAAATTAAAAAATCTAATCCATGGACGCTCTTGTGCAACTATCGCTGATTACTTCCAACTAAAAAAATTGAAAATCGGTTGAGAATTGTAGGCTGTAGGTGATTTTGAATAGTAAATTCCCGATTCAGCCCACTGCGCAGCGCTAATCACCGACTGAAACTTAAAAATTTGAGACTTGGACATTTTTTGTCGTATCTCGAAAATCCATAAAGATTTTTTCAAGTTTTATTAGTTTAACTTAAAGTCAAGATTTCGAATATTAGTACATGTGAATTCCATTTTTTTCCACATTATTTTACTAATTCACAGCACGAGTTGAAGTTTAGGAACAAAATATGAAAAATGCTCAGCGATGACCGCTGTCACGGCTGACAGCGGTAATCACCGACTGAAACTTGACATTTGATACTTAAACATTTTTTATCGTATCTCGAGAACCCGTAAAGATTTTTGAAGTTTTATTGGTCTTAATTGAAGATAAGACTTCAGAGAATATGTAGTATGAATTTCAGATTTTTCCACAAGTTTCCTAGGTCATGTCACAAATTGAAGTCGAGATACAAATATCAAGACATTTTTCCATTTTTTAAAAATATTTTTACTTGATCTATTCATTTAAAAATGAAATGTAATAAGGTGCCAACAATGTTTTTTTAATGTTTCTCGCTCCATTTTGAACAAGTAATCACCTTTCAAAGTCAGCAGCAATTTTTAATAGTACTCGCGTTGGTCCTACCAACAATTTCCGACGGCAGTGTATAATATCAAACATTTTTCTCAGTGTACTAGCATCAAATCGTTTTAAATCAGTATTCATTGTTCGGTTGACGGTTATATCAAATTACATTTATATTTCTTACTCAAAAATAGGAGGGTGGTCTGCTTCAGTGTCAAATGACATTTTGATAGAGGGCTGAGTCGAAAATCACTGAAAATAGCCTCACGTAATGTGTGGATGGTCCCTAAGACAAGTTTGAGATGATTTTGTCTGATAATCTGAACCTGTTTCTTTTCTAACTTTTGAGAAACTTCCGTTAGAGCTGAAAGGCTTATAATTCTGGCTGTGGGTTTATCCAAGCGTCCCAATAATATAAGATAGGTTTGATAAGTCGGAGTGGAAGCCGCCTAGCTCCTTGGAACGGTGGTCCTTGGAGTGACAACCGGACGTTCGCGACACCTGGATCCTTCTTTTGTCTACCTACTCTAATGGTGCCGCGAGATATGCATTACGTCATCGCTGCTCGGAGCGGCGATTTATCACAGCTCGATTCGGCCTGATGTCCGTTCCGACACAGCGTAGAAAGCCATCATTATTTTAGAATAATCTGAAACCGATGGTGATTAGTGGAGGCGGCGCGGCGTCACCTGCGTGAAGGCTCGTTTATATCGCGACCGTTACCCGCGCTGCGATTCGACGATGCCAACCGACGGCTCATTTTAACTATCCATCACTCATCGCGATCGCCGCGCCTTAACTTCCGGTTGTTCCAAAGCACCCGTGATCGATGCCCAAACTTTTTTATACAACCTTTATCCGATCCCTTCCCCCCCCCCGTCATTCTTCATTCCCTTCTAAAAAGAAATCAAGGTTTTCGTCAGAATAAGAATTTATTCAGCCCCGGATCAGACCATGGGTATTAGGGTGGTCGAATCAAGACTTTTCATGAAAAGTTATAACGCTTCTCAATTTTTTGTTATTTAGGCCAAAAATAAAGTTTGGGCCCTAGTGTGGCCTAGACGAGCTTGATCGGATGATTGTCATTGCTGCCTCAAAAATAGTTAAGTTAAAAACACGAAAAAAGCGATAAATGACCTTCTTTAACTGAATTTCTTTATTCGTAACAACAAATGAATCAGAAATTATTGATACTATCATTTAGTACATCTATTAGGTATGAGGGTTATCAGCAAAAAAAAATAGTTAGGTGCCTTGCACCTACAAAAAAAGGTTTCCTAGCGTATTGCGAAGTAAATAAGTCGTTCATACCTCCCCCTCCCATACTTTTCCTCCCCTACTCCCCTATATTCCGCTACTTTCTCTCCCCACACTTCAACCTTTGCTTACCCTCTATTCTCCAACTTTATCCTCCTCTACTTCCCCTCTCCTCACTTCCCCCATATTTCCGCTCACTTACTCTACATTCCACATTTTCCCTCACTTCCCCTAGTTCCCATACACTCGATTTCCCTGCTTCTCCTCCTTCATTTTCCACCACTTCGCCTGCTTCCACTATTTTCATTTCCCTCACTCCTCTCCTCATTCCGCTCCTATCATTTTCCCTACTTCCCCTCCTCATGTGAGTTGTGAGTTCTGAGTTATCAGTTAAGAGTTCCCGTCATTCCGCTCCTATCATTTTCCCTACTTCCCCTCCTCTTGTGAGTTGTGAGTTGTGAGTTGTGAGTTGTGAGCTGTGAGTTGTGAGTTGTGAGTTTTGAGTTATGAGTTGTGAGTAGTGAGTTGTGAGTTAAGAGTTCCCTTCACTTTCCGTCCATTCCGCTCCTATCATTTTCCCTACTTCCCCTCCTCTCGTAAGTTGTGAGTTAAGAGTTCCTTTCATTCCGCTCCTATCATTTTCCCTACTTCCCCTCCTCTTGTGAGTTGTGAGCGTGAGTTGCGAGTTGTGAGTGTGAGTTGTGGGTTCTGAGTTCTGAGTTCTGAGTTGTGAGTTGTGAGTTGTGTGTTGTGATTTGTGAGTTGTGAGCTGTGAGTTGTGAGTTAAGAGTTCCCCTCACCTTCCGTTCATTCCGCTCCTATCCTTTTCCCTACTTCCCATCCTCTTGTGAGTTGTGAGAAGTGAGTTGTGAGTTGTGAGCTAGAAGTTGTGACTCAAGAGTTCCCCTCACTTCACCTTCTTGGGAAAAATTACGACGGACGAACACACAGTGGGACAAAAAAATGTCTGTGGACAAATTGACATTCATAATCGATTTCTCAACTGATTTGAATGTTTTTTTTTAATTAAAGCTAATAAAATTCCTCATAAATCTGTCATAGCCGATTTCGAAAAAAGTTTTAAATTTTTATAAATTTTATATATACAAAAATGAAAAACAAAATTTTTTTAGTGGAGTACCAGTGTTCGAGGAATACATGTATATAATCCGAAATACCTAGAATCAATTAAGCAACTTTTCAGAAAAGTTATCTAATCTTTTTGAAATTGTTAAAAAATGCATTGAATTTGTTATAAATAAATAAGTGACTGAAAATGGATTCATGAGAATTAACAGTGATTCTTTAAATGATTCGCATTAAATTTGAAAAATTTATTGACAAAAACCATTTTTTAGTTGAATTCGTGAAATAATAAATAATTTGATATTTTATAAACAAATTTTATAAATAATTATCCACAGCAGGTATTTATAATGACATAAATCAAGTTTTCTACTGGATCGGCTGAATATTATACTAAAATGTCACTGCCTTATCAGATTTAATTATCCAATAACAATTTATAATTATTTAAACAAATCTAGTTAACAAGTGCAATCTCTGGCTATTTTTAGATGTAAAAACTTGATCGTTTCCATGTAATGAAGTGTAAATAAAATTTTTCAGATATTTAGAGAGCTCACATGACAATCAATAATTTTTATTGTTAGAAACAATTGTTTAAACAAATTTTTATCATGTTAGGCATTTGTTTAGAAAAAATTTGCGTTTCTTTAAGGTGATGCCTATGTTATTTAGTAATGGCTGAGTTCTGTGGATCGATAAAAATTGATAATTGTGTAAACAAATTTAATTAACAAATGCATTTTTTGGGTATTCCTAAAGGTGAAAACTTGGGTTTTTAAAGTAACCAACTGTTTGTTAGGCATTTGTTTAGCTAGTTTATAGAATCCTCAATAACGATCTAATATTGTAATTATCAATAAAAATTGTAGAGACACATTCTTGTCCTCTCATACATTTTTAAACAAAAATTTCGTTTTTCCTGTGGATACTTAAAACTAATGTAACCGCTAATCACCGACAAACAAAAAAATTTTTGTCTGCAAGATTATTAATTACAAAAACAATAGCGGATCCTTATCGAAGTTTAAAAAAAAAGGTTTCAAATTATTTATTAACAGTTGGTTACCCTGACAAACCCAAGTTTTACTTTTAGAAATATCCGAAAAATGCATTTGTTAATGATTAATGTCAACAATTGCTATTGTTATTAACAATTCCTTTAAAAAATATCAATTTCTTTCTCTAGGTGTACCTCTTCTTTCCCACTTAGCACAATTAAAACTATTTTAAAAATTATTATCAACCACCAAAAAGTATTGTTTATAACTAATAATCTTAACGAATGGCACAAATAAACATTTCTCCGTGGAAAAAAAATAATTTTACTCATGAAAACTTCTTCAAAGCTATTTAATATTAATATTTGATGTACTAAATGATAGGGTCAATAATTTTGTATTCAATTCTGGCAACATATTTTAATTGTGATTACAAATGAAAAAAAATTATTTCAATAAGATCATTTATCGACCGTTTCAACTTTTAAAAAATTTATTTTTCTTGACTACCCTAGTGAACATTAAAGACATTTTGGTTCAGTCTGATTTAAAAGTTCCAAAATATAAAACTGAGAAATTGAAAAAAATTTACTTGT
Source organism: Andricus coriarius (assembly GCA_932066315.1). Classification (NCBI taxonomy): domain Eukaryota; kingdom Metazoa; phylum Arthropoda; class Insecta; order Hymenoptera; family Cynipidae; genus Andricus; species Andricus coriarius. Next base: position 4,286 of record CAKNWT010305113.1, on the reverse strand, counting down.
AAGAGATTTGTACCATGTCGAAATTATAATTTTTTATTGCTTTATGGTTCAATTTGCACACTTTTAAATTTTCAATTCTGAACATCCTTGTAAATATGTCCTCAGAACACATTTTTAACATTTTTCCCGGGCTTTTACATTCCAATCGGGCCTTGAATACTTGAATTTATTAAAGATGAAACTAAAAATACTCTTCGCATCATTGTGCCAAAACTAACTTTTTTATTGCTAATTTAATTACTCTTTTAAGGATCCTATAAAACAAAGGAATGTCCAGTGCCTCAAGGCGATAATAAACTTTGAGATGATTGTGAGAGTAAGAATGTGAAAAATCGTTTTTAAATTACTGGACAGTTGAATGACTCGACTAGGCGCCGTATGTTAATTAATCATATATAGATTTTATGAGATCCTTTCTCGAGTTTTATGAGCTGCAAAATAATTCGGGTGTGGCGATGACATCCTTGGAACTTCCTGCTAACCACCTCGTCAACCGGTTTCATACAAGTTATTCGGAATTCTCACGGATCTTCCAGATATTTCAAATTGATTTCGAAGAATACATACTATCTTCTTTCGGCATCTCTTAATTTCTTTTAAGATAGTAAAATCTATTTTTTTAAATTGTTTTATACCGATTAAAGTTCAGTTAAGAATATAAGATTTCTATTGATTTCAGTTTCTCTTATTCGATTTTCACAAATATCATCAAAAAATCAAAGCCAACAAATTGAGTGGAGAAACATTTTAGGCTGGAGTATTATTTTTGCAGTAATTAAAAATGCTGTATCCTACCTAAGAAATAAATTCATCAGAAATAAAAAACTATTTTGGAACTGATAAGGATCTTGATAAAAGGGCTATAAAAAGAACCACATCCTCTATAAAAGGTAGACTTCACCTCATTGCCAAATCGGAACAAATTTCGTATTCCCACGGGCGGTCTGAGAAGCGATAGAAAAATAAGAGAAAATAAAAGAGAGAGAGAGAGGAGCATATCAAGAGGAGTTCACAGGACGATTTCGCCGCGAAGACAAAGGACAGAAAAATCCTCCCAGGTGTGACTGCGATATCTGTGGCACGTCCTATCCAGTCTCCAAATTTTTTTTCCTCTTCCACCTCCACATGGTGGATCTCTCTCTCTCTCTTTCTCTCTCCTTCTCTCTTTCTCTATTTTTTTCTTTTTTGCAGTTTTAGATCTCAGGACCGGCAGGATCAAGGATGCGGCTTTTTGACCGAGCTCTCACGCACCCAGGCATATTTATGCACGAGCCACCCTCGTTACGCCATAGTCCTGCCGCATAGTTTCTGTCGGACGTGGGCAGCATCCTAGCTCCTCTCGCTGGACGCGAGACCATCAATGGGTTGCTGGATCGCGTGAATGAACGCAAGGACAAAGCCTCCAGAATACCGCTCTCACGGTTCCACCACGATTCGGCACCAAGTTATCGCTCCTGGTTCACAAAGAGACAATAACTCTAGACTGGAGAACTGGCGAACGTACACGGTTAACAAAAAACCTGGCTCGTGATGTTCAATTGAAAAACGATATACACTCAATTTTAATCAGTCAAAAGTGACTGATTCGTAGTCAATTTTGACTGATTCAAACAATTCAAATATAACCAAAGACAAATCGATCAAAAATAAGATAACTTTGGATTAAAGAACTACTGACGAAAAACAATAGACCCCTGATTTTAATCAGTCAAAAGTGACTGATTCGCAGTCAATTCGGACTGGTCCAAATAATGAGGATGCGACGAAAGCCATATCGATAAAAAATAAGATAACTCTGGAATAAAGAACAACTGAGGAACGTACAAAAAAAAAACTTGCCTCGTGATGTTCTATTGAAAAGCAATAGACCCCTAATTTTAATGAGTCAAAAGTTGCTGATTCGCAGTCAATTCTGACTGGTCCAAATAATGAGGATTCGATGACAGATAAATTTATAAAAAAATTCTATAACTTTGGAATGTACAACAACAAGTGAAGAACGTACAAATAAAAAAAACTTCCTTCGTGATGTTCAATTGAAAAAGAATACACCCCTAATTTTAATCAGCCAAAAGTAACTGATTCGCTGTCAATCTTGACTGATTCAAATAAATCAGATACGACAAAAGACAAATCAATGAAAAATAAGATAAATCTGGACTGGAGAACAACTGCAAAACGTACACAATAAATAAAATGTGCCTCATGATGTTCAATTGAAAAATAATACACTCTAAATGTTAATCAGTCAAAAGCGACTGATTCAAATAAATCAGATACGATGAAAGACAAATCAATGAAAAATTAGATATCTCTGGACTGGAGAACAACTGGAGAACGTACACAATAAATAAAATGTGCCTCATGATGTTCAATTGAAAAATAATACACTCTAAATGTTAATCAGTCAAATGTGACTGGTTTGCAGTTAATTTTGACTGTTTCAAATAAGGCGGATTCGAAGACTGACAAATCAATAAAAAATAAGATAACTCTGGAATGGAGAACAACTGGAGAACGTATACAATAAATGAAATTCGCCTCATGATGTTTAATTGAAAAACAATATACACTCAATTTTAATCAGTCAAAAGTGACTGATTTGAAATCAATTTTGACTGAATAAAATAAATCAGATACGACGAAAGACAAATCGATCAAAAATTAGAGAACTCTGGATTAAAGAACAACTGAAGAACGTACAAATAAAAAAAAAGTTTCCTCGTGATGTTCAATTGAGAAAGAATACACACCTAATTTTAATCAGTAAAAAGTGACTGATTTGCAGTCAATTTTTAATGATTTAAATAAATCAGATACGACAAGAGATAAATCAATAAAAAATACGATAACTCTGGAATGGAGAACAACTGGAGAACGTATACAATAAAACAAACTTGCCTCTTGATGTTCAATTGAAAAATAATACATTCTAAATTTTAATCAGTCAAATGTGACTGATTCGCAGTCAATTTTGACTGTTTCAAATAAGGTGGATTCGAAGACTGACAAATGAATAAAAAAATAAGACCTCTGGACTGGAGAACAACTGGAAAACATACTCATTAA
>CAKNWT010305085.1:454-11813 GCA_932066315.1 Andricus coriarius | reverse complement strand
CCGAAAAGCGCGGGTCTATTTGAAATCAATAAATACTATGAATAATCATACAGATACATATTAACGGACGTTTCTTATTCTTTCATAAAACAAATTAAATTCAATAATAGAAATACCTAACTTCTTTAAAAAATTTAATATTTACGTAATGTTGAAAGTGTAGTATATTATATAATTTCAAACACTACCGCAATTTTTGGTACATGCGCAGTTGAAAACGTCTGATTTTCAACATCAGCTTTAAAACTGGTCTATAACCACAGAGTAATAAATATTTCAAATTCTTTGAAATCATTTGATATCCCATGAAATCTTTGAAATCCTCTAAAATATTTTCAAATTATTGAAATCAATTGAACAATCTTGGGAGTTTTAAAATAACCTTAACTATTTTGAAATCTTTGAAATCTTTTGATATCCCTTACAAATTTTGTATTCTCATTAAGATTTCCAGTATCTTAAAAATACCATAAAATCTTTGAAATCCTCTGAAATACCTTCAAATTATTGTAATCGATTGAAAAATCTTAAGTTTTTGAAATACTTGTAAATATTTCAAATTCTTTGAAATCTTTTGATATCCCTTAAAAAAATTTTATTCTTATTAAGATTTATTGGAATCTTAAAAAATTCATAAAATCTTTGAAATACTTCAAAATCCCTTTCATTGATTGAAATCGATTGAAAAATCTTGGAGTTTTAAAATATCCTTAAATATTTCAAATTCTTTGAAATCTTCTGATATTCCATGAAATCTTTGAAACCTGGTTAAGGCCCTTAAATCGACTCGGGTTTTCGCCACATCAAAAATATGTCTACGAAGATGTATTGTTTAATGTAATATCTGAACCACATAATCTAAATGCAATTTCACTCGCGGGACTAATGCTATTTTTTCGATAAATGAAAAAAGCGGTTGGCTTTTTTTTAGGAAAAAATTCCAAGTTCCATCTTTATGGTAAATTGTAAATTAAAAAATCTTACATTTGGTGTAATTCTTAATCGTTGTAAAATTGTCTAAGACATGTGAAATGCAAAATGTTACACGAAAGTTAAATAAAATTTGTTATTAAAAAATTGTCTCAGTACGGAATAAAATTTCTAAGTTTCGTCGATACAAATTTTAAATACTCATTAAAAATGACATTTGATGTCATTATAAAAAGTTGTAAAATGGTCTGAAAGGCGAAAAAACAAAATATTACACGAAGAAAAATTGTAATCGATTTAAATTATTTATTCAAAAATTGTTTAATTCATATTTTGCGTTAACAGTTTATTTATTTTACATCTATATGATGTCGTATGATAATAAAAAAATTATGAGAAAGAAGTGTTTAAAAAGTGTCGTTTTAACTTTTTTGAGCTGTGGCTTCTGAGGATGGTTTTTTCATCGACTTTTAATTCTGTAGGTATATAGAGTAATGGTTAGGATTACGGACTGTTAGGCAATAGATTTAGGTATAGATGTAGGTTCGAAACGCCGTAGCGTTCGAAATTTTATTTGCAATATAATGTTTAAAAATGTAGTATATGTATTCATTCTAAGCAGAACCATTAACAATTATAGAAAAAATACTCATAATCAATTATTATTTATTTTTTAAATACCCTTTTTGTTATATCTTCAGAGTATAGCAATAGTGGGTGTTAAAATTAACAAAAAGTTTGAAATTTACACCTTTGAAATTATAAATAATATTCGAACGATATGCAGTCCTATGATGATGAATGAATGATCCTACAAACAATTGAATGATTTGCCAGTAAATAACCGGTACAGATGCTCGGTGCTGGTGTGCTGCACTTTACAGGCGCATAAAGACATTCAATTTTCAAATACAAAAAAAAAATCTTTTTTTGAAAAAATCGCAGTAAAATTGCCTTTGGATTATGTGGTTTGAATATTACATTAAACCAAGTCGTAGACGTATTTTGGATGTGGCGAACATCCGAGTCGCTTTAAAGGCCTTAAAACTTATTCACGCCGTTATTCCGCTTCGTGGCTAAAATCTGAACATTTCCTCCAAAATTACGATTACGGAACTTTACTCTCTTCAAAAATGACTTAATATGTCAGGTTTTTAAAAATTGGAATGAGCACTGTACAGCCTTTAAAAGGGTGTTGAATAAACAGCGAAATGTCGGTAGGTTTTTCCGAATGTTTTTTTTTATCGTAATTTAAAAAATATATAAATAAGAAAAGACAAAAAAAGGGAGGAAAGGTATTTGGAGGTTGCTTTCTTTTTCTTTTTGCGTTTCTTATTTTACTTTTCTTATGTTTTGATTCATTCTAAACTTTTTTGTCTTAAATTTTAAATATTAAAATAAATTAATTCTCAATATATAAAAACTTGTTGAACATATGAAGGGTGGCTGTACATAACTAGATAAGCCACATTTTGATCCAACATGGGTTTTTGCATTTAAAATTCCTAAAAAATTAAATGCACATTGTGGTAAAATGATTTTTTCGACATATCATTTTTTGATAAAATAATTTTAAAAATATTTGATTAAAATTTCAGTTACAATTCAGATACTTTGTTACTTTTATCATTGATATTTCTTGAAATTATTAGCATTTAATGAAAAAAAAAATATTTTCTTATTTTCAGATTTTACGCAAAAAAATGTCTGTCGCGATCTTCAATTTCGCTTTTTTCAGAATGGAATCATTTTTTTTTTATCAAACATTTTTTATTCTTATTTAGCTTCTCCATATCTCAGGAGCAAAATTTTATTTTTGCAAAACATGGAAAGACTCGTTTTTTAATCACTATGCAAAGCCGATTTTGGAAACCCGTGAAATTTCAATCTCAAAATTGTCCGGTATTTGGGTGTACAATCTAAACAGTGAATAATGCAAGCAATAAAATAGCATCGGATTAATAATAAAAAATTAAAAATTTAATTTTACGGTCAAACTATGCAAGATACGACAAATGACGATTAAACAAAAATTGTGCAAAAAAAAAAATCTTCAATTTTTTTAGGGGTTACTTTTTGATATCATGTGTAGTTTTTGTTTTATTCGTATTTAATTTTTTTTTTATCTCGCATGTGGGTCCTTAAAATCGTTTAAAAATGTATGATATATATGTTCCAAACATTATTTAGATACTTTTTTTCTCTCCTTTTCAGATAGTTGGAAAAATCGTTCTGATTGTATGATTTATCAGAAAGATACGTAATATACGCTGAAGTCAAGGAATTTCCTTCTGCTTTTAGAATCAAATACAAATTTAGTCCTTTTTATCTAAAGAACATAGCACATAACATATGGCCGTTGTGAAGCGCGACGACCAAATCGCGCGTTATAAGCGCGCTCAAACTTTTGGGTTTCTATTATACGATGACCAGAAACGAGCGTGGACCGCGAGGTTTACATGATTTTTTGAACAAATATCGAACGCGAAGCGCGAGTGTCTTGATGAGAATGTGTTACTTAAGGTCGATAGAACCTTAAGTAAATTAGTTCTTCTGTTTATGTAAAGCCGACATAATTAAACGATAAGCCGGCCATAACAATATCGAGCACACGAAGTTGCGAAAACCTAGAGAAACCAAGACTAAACCGTCACGCAAATGTGTCCGAGCGCGTAGTGCGAGGTGAATACAATTTCGAGCGCGAGGCGTTAGATGAATACCTAATTGAGCGCGAAACGCGAGATCCAACAGGTGCGCGATTTAGGCGCGCTCAAACTAGCGAGTGAAACGTGTCGCGCGCGAGGCGCGAGATGTTAATGTGCCCGCTAAGCGGGCAGATTTTTTAATTTTCATTTACCATGAACGGCGATCTCACAAATTACGGCAGGTCTGTTTCTGAGGTCTGTAATTCAAAAAGAGCCGTAACAGAAGGTTACCTCATTTTTCCGAATTCCAGCATCCCAATTAACAGTTCGAATTCGAACAGTTTTTGTCGATTTTCTCTGCTTCTTTCGTTTTGCAGTTATCGTTAACAGTGTTTCTCCAAGTTGAAGCAGTTATAGCCTGAGCTATTGCGTATGCGTCCAGAAAAACTGTTACTCAAACTTACCGGTTAAGGGTGTTGGTCAAATTTGACTTGGAATTCTTTTTTTTTATAGGTACGGCACTGACTCAATATACAATTTTTCTCAAGCAATTGAGAACGAAAGAAAGAAAACTTGTCAAATATCCGGGATTTTGCGAGATCCTCGGATCAATAAAATGTAGTGGGATGAAGCCTGTTGCTGAGGCGATCGTTATTTTTACTGAAATTATGAATTTTTCGAAAGGGAGTAATCTGCAGATAGCAGAAGAGAGCATTTGAACGGCGAGAACCGTTTGCAAATTTATTTGTTTTCTTACAATTCTGACATGACAGACGCATTTTCAAGCGTCTTCCTATATCCGAAGACCACAACTTGATGATGGTGAGCTTCGTTTTTGCTAAATACCTCGCGAAACAGAGAAAAGTGGGTACAAAATTGAGATGGCCTATGTATGCGAAGACCATAAGACTGTAGTTGTAAGCAGCAAAGCAAACACGATACGCAGACCACCTGTCAAATTCGTGCCCCGATGCTCTCAAGTCCGCAACAAACATTGCCGCGAGTCCAGGCTTCGAGTCTCAGCGGCAGTTTTGAATTGAGAAATAAAAATGAAAAGTGTGAATAAAATTTACTACAAAATTTTAAAATAGTTTTTGCAGACAGCATCTGGAAATGCACCAATTTTATGGATAAAACAATTTATGATTGTATGTACATTTGTAAATTTACCCAGTTTGAAATTATAATAATTTGAAAATTTTGAAGTACAAAATTTTCCACATGATAATTCCAATATTACAAAACTGGCAAGTGTCCACTCTTCTTTATAAATTAAAAAATTTGTCAACTGGTTGCTGGTTGACTTGATAAATTTGTTAATTTATAAAGAAAAGTGGACACTGGCCAGTTCTATAATGTTGGAATCATCAGTGCGGAAAATTTTATCATATCGTAATTTATAGTTGGGCCACTTGATGAACTTGGAATTTATAAATAAATTTGAAAAGGGCCTTATTTGAAAATTTCAGAATTCGAAATTAATGGTTTTTGAATTTATTGCTGGATGACTTGATAAATTTATAATTTCAAAATTATAATTTCAAAATTTTCAAATTACACTCCACGCTCCCTTATACGACGAGCTCGGGACCGAAAACTTTCCCTTATACGACGGCGCAAGGGGGCCTCGTCTAACCCCTTCCACCAACAATCTCACGTTGTCATGCACACGCGCGTTGAATCCTGTATCACTTCGAGCTGACTTCATAGCCAAGAAGGTTTGTTGCTAATGTAAACAGTTCGGTTATAGGAATTCTCAATCTGTCAGTTTCTATTTTCTTTGATCAATAATTACTAACGAAATTGAAATATTGTATGCTTTATTAATAAAACAAACTTGAAAAAATTTCACAAAGCTTGAAAATTCCGGATATCCGTGAAAATTTGGTTAAATTTCAAATTTTTATAATGATTCATTGAATTTTAGAATGGAATTCAAATATATAATTGGGTAAATAGTAAAACAAATATAGGTAGAATTTTCTATTAATGAAACTTTTATGATAACCCCTTATATAAATTCGTAATAAAAGTGTTCCACTTCAAAATTTATAACTATTCAATCCTCAAACGACTACACGAAACTATTGTAATCATATTCACGCACGAGACTACTTGCTTCCCGCGCAAGCTTTGAGCGGAAGAGTGGGGATGGAGGAGAAAGAACTTCCCGTCGTATAGGGGAGTGGCAACTGGTCGTATAATGGAGCGGACGTATAGGTGAATGTTGTATAAGGGAGCGTGGAGTGTATTATAATTTCAAACTGGGTCAATTTACAAATGTACATACAATCTTAAATTGGTTTGTCCATAAAATTGGTGCATTTGCAGATGCTGTCTGTAAGAAATATTTTAATATTTTGTAGTAAATTTTATTCACACTTCTCATTTTTATTTTTCAATTGAAAACTGCCGCTGACTCTCGAAGCCTGGACTCGCGGCAATGTGTGGTTTGGACTTCAGAGCATCGGAGCACGAATTTGACAGGTGGTATGCGTATCGTGTTTGCTTTGCTGCTTACAACTACAGTCTCATGGTCTTCACATACATAGGCCATCTCAATTTTGTACCCACTTTTCTCCGTTTCGCGAGGTATTTAGCAAAAACGAAGCTCACCATCATCAAGTTGTGGTCTTCGGATATAGGATGACGCCTGAAAATGCTTCTGTAATGTCAGAATTGTAAGAAAACAAATAAATTTGCAAACGGTTCTCGCCGTTCAAATGCTGTCTTCTGCTATCTGCACTGAAAAAAATTTCTAGGTGTATTACCTAGAATTCTTGCTATCCCAGCTAGAAGGTATCGCTGGATTTCGTCTTCCTAAATAGTTAGCTGTATTGAACAGATTTTCTTGCAGTAAAGCATAGGTACAGTACCTAGAAAATTTAGCTGTGACGAGCAAACCAATTATAGGAGATACGACGTTTGAGCAAGACTGCTAGAATGCTTAGAAAATGGTGATAGATTTATCTCCCAAATTTTCTGTCTGCAGGAGATAGACGGTTTGTATATCTTAGCTATCTAGTTTCCAGTCCTACGTAGACTTTATTGGAAATTCAGCTATATCTCCCCAGCAATATATTTCTAGCTACAACAGCTATACCATTTTTTTCAGTGTTTCTTAGTAACTAAAGTCACTGGAGATTTTTTATTTAAATGCTAGGGTATGAAACCACTTTCAAAAAATTTAGGGTAGCGTGCGTAGCACGGATATTATATATGTTTATTTACTTTAAGGGTTGTTCTATCATACCTTGAATATTTCATCCGGAATATCGATATTTCTTAATGACTAAAATCACAGAAAGTTTTCTGATTAATCTGTGAGGATATGAATCATATTAAAGTAAATGGGGAAGGTGTAGAACGACAAGGATGTCTTTGAATTTTTCTAGAGAGTTGTTTAATCATCCCTTACTTAGAGAAGCAGAGATATTAACTTTTCGTAAGGAATCAATCACCAAAGATCAAGCCTACAATATCACTTTAAAACATACCATACATATAGAAAATGTCCTTCAGGAGGACTTGCATTATCAATCATTTTCAGGGTCATCTAATCATCCCTTATTTATGGAACAAGGAAATCGATATTTTATACGGGATAAAGCATCAGAGATTTTTTATTAATACATTGATCCATAAAATCAGTTGAAAACATATATACTTATACAGGTAGCGTTTTTAGCAGGATTTGCATTTATTGTCAGGGTCATCTAATAATCCCCTAATTATTGAAACAAGGAAATTGATATTCTATACGGGATAAAGCACAAGAGTTTCGTTTATTAATATATTGATCAACAAAATCACTGTAAAACATATACAGGTAAATTGATATTTTAAAGGGGACAAAGCACCAGAGATTTTTTAATTAACTTATTATTGATTAAAATAGTTCACAAAAGAAGCAATCAGATAAGCTTGCAACAAACTATTGAACATGAATAAACTTGCACCAATCTCTGCAAACCTACTCTAACTTGTATGCTCTAACAATGTATGTTTTAAAGTGATTTTGTTGATAAATAATATGTTAATAAAACAATCTTTGGTGGGTTATCACGTATGAAATATCGATTTCTATGTTTCAATAATTAAGGGATGATTGAAAATAAATCATAATGCAAGTCCTCCTGAAGGACACTTCCTATATGTATAATATGTTTTAAAGTGATATTGCAGGCCTGATCTTTGGTGATTTATTCGTTACGAAAAGTTAATTTCTCTGCTTCTCTAAGCAAGGGATGATTAAACAGCCCTCCAGGAAAATTCAAAGATGTCCTTGTTCTACACCTTCCCTATTTACTTAAATATGATTCCTATCCTCATAAATTAATCAAAAAACTTGTTGTGATTTTCGTCATTAAGAAATGTCGATATTCCGGATTGAATATTCAAGGGTTGATAAAACAACCCTTGAAGTAAATGCACATATATAATATCTGGGGTATGCACGCTTCCTTTACTTATTTAAAAGTGATTTCATACCCTAGCATTTAAATAAAAAATCTCCAGCGACTTTAGTTACTAAGAAATGATGAATCCCATGCTTCGATGTTTAAAGTATGAAAACACCCCCATAACATGCTTTATACCCAAAAAACCGTTAATCTTTCTAGATCTTAGATATGAAACTTTTGTTTCGGTAAGACTAATAGCCTGAATTCGAAACTTTTAGCAAAGTCTGACAAAGAGTTCAGGAGAAAAAAAACTTTTCACTAAAATAAGCACTTTTCTATTAAAATACATGTAAAAATTGAAACTTTGACAATTTTTTGTTAAAAAACTGTCCATTTTTCTTACTTTTTTCTTTTGGATTATTGCTTTGCAGATTCGAAAATACAAAAAAAATTAGATCTAGAATTTTTCACAAAAAGCCATTTACTGTATATTTGGTGCGGGGTCCTTTCTAACGTTTACAGAACGTTTTTTCTTTTTTGAAGACGGTTAAGAAATAAAATTTGGGTCTTTTTCTGAATCCCGACAATTTTTTGCCAGTTCAAAAGAATGATAATATACTAACGTCGACTTGTACTTCCTCGACCTCGCCTTGAAGATCCACGTCGAGGTCCTCTGGACGTCGCTAGTCCACTTTCCACAGGATTATATTCTTGAGGCTGTTGATCATCATCTTGTTCTCTAGGCTGCTGGTTACTTCGAATTCGAAGTCGACGTGGCCGTCCGTCATCCATTCCATCTGTTGGATATAATATATATGGGTTTTTATTGAAGAATTTTCACAGAGAACTCTAAAAATCTACTATTGGTCCAAAATAAATATAGCCCTAATGTAATCTTAAAGTCAGTTGTAATTAACAAAACCAAGGGTCAAAATTTCGATGAACGAAATATATTTTGAGAATCTAGACACCCTGAATTATTTATTTTCAGAGTATTATGTTATTTTGGCTTCTTATTGTTTATCGAAGAATGTGCAAACAGTCGCGAATCCAGATAGGGGTTACGGGTGGGCCCCCCCGGGGGCCACCACAGAGTTGTTTCGGAACTTGCCTGTTTGCAAACGTCAAACTTGAAACGTTATTTGGAGGTTAGATTTTATGAAAAGTGAATATATCAACTGATAATTTTTGAAAATATAAGACACTTTTTTATGTGCCTTCAATACGAACCGATCAATTAAAATAAGTAAAAACTAGTGTTAAAAATTATTTGTTATTATATTTTTCACGTATAATTCATAAAAGAAAAGTTTTCATGTCAAAAAGAGCAAGGCAAAGCTTTGACCCATAGCATATGTAGCGAAAAAGAAAGAAAATTATTTTCCCAAAAGAAATGGTAAGATTTCAAAATTTGTAATTAAAATATAAAACACTCAACCGTAAATATTAAAATACCATTTTATAAATATTATTTAGAGCAGGCAATGAATTTCTATATTAAAAAGAATGTATCCATTTCTCATTTCTTTTAATTGAACTTTCTTCAAACGCGGTTGACCTTGCGGAAACTACATTTTTCAGATTTTTGTGGGCTAATTACATGTACATTGACAAAATAAAATATTGAGCAATATTTTTATCTGCTATTTCAGATTATATATAGCATATTTCATGATTTTCAAAAAGCATACTTCGCACGCTTGATAGAATGTGAGAAAAAAAAACTTGACGTATACTTTTATCTATAGTTTTTGTGTTTGTTCCAAAATTATCTATTTTTTACTTGTTTTTTAAATTACATTATTCCCATCACTGTTTTCAAATAATGTGGAGAAAATATCGAAAAAAATCAGAAAAGTCCATCGTTGTACTCAGTTTTAGCATTTTTTTAAACAAATATATATATATAGCCGTCATATTATAGTCACCATTTTGAATTCCTATCTTTTGATGTTAAGTTTGAAATCGGGGACCACAAAACCCTCTTCATTTTTTTAAAGATTTTTATTGAATGGAATTTAAAACAATGTACATGGCAAAAACGCTGACTAGAAATTTTGAATATGCACTGCCAACAAACTTCAAGAAGATATAGAAATAAAAATTTCCAGCACAATTCATAAGTCCAGAAAAACATTATCGAATTTATCCAAAGTTACTGTTAAATTACCACACTTTTCTCTAATGTCCGCAAATTGAAAAAATTTTCATGAAATTGCAGAAAATTCAGAATTTTCCACCTATGCATTTCTAAAATTTATGGAAAATTATGAAAAATTCTAAAATTTATAGTAATTTATGTGACTGGTGCATTCACGCGTTTTTATAGGTCAATCAAGCTAACACCTCCACAACCGAAATTCCCAAATTTCTTTGTGTCAAAATTTTCGGCTTGTTTGGGCTTTATTGCCGATTTTCGGGCTCCACTACTTTCTTTAAACATTGGAGTGGAGGTGCTGACTTGAATCAAGCCAACACCTCCACTATATACAAATTTAGAAAAATTAAAAATCAAACACCACAGAATTCTGGATTTTTTTTGGGCTCTTGAACGCGCTAACAACCAATTTCAAAAAACCAACCCCTACTGAAAATAAAACTACCCCCAATGTACAAACTCAAACTCGGAAAAAACTAAGTACACCAGAATTTGGGCTTATTTTGGGCTCTTGAATGCACGAAAAAAAAATTCAAAAAACCACCCCCAAGGTAAAAACACACTTCCTTGCAACAAATAAAATCTGCGAAAAGAAAGTGCATACGAATTTTAGGCTTATTGTGAGCTATTGAATGCACCAAACAATTTTTTCCAAAGCGGGGGTAAAAACTCAAACCTGGAAAATGCAAACTAGAAATTAGCCAAACTTCAGAAACTTATTGGTTTTGATATTTTTGAGGAGTCCAAAAATCAGAGACTCTATTTACACTGTAAAATTCTGAAAAAGATTATTTTTGGGAAAGTCATTTCTGCGTGGTGTAGAGGGGTTGCTTTACAACTGTAAGGGTTGGAGCCTGAAAATCGGTGTCGATATTTTTAAGAAGCCCAAAATTCAGACTCTATCTACACTATAAAATTTCCAAAAAGATTTTTTTTTGACAAAGTCATATATGCGTTGTGCTAAGGGGTTGATTTTTAATGTTAAGGGTTGGAGCCCCGGAATCGGAGTGGATATTTTAAAGTAGCCCCAAAATCATAGACTCTATCTACATTATAAAATTTCCAAAAAGATTATTTTTTGACAAAGTCATATATGCGTTATGCCAAGAGGTTGATTCTTACTGTTAAGGGTTGGAGACCTTAAATTAGAGTGAATATTTTCGAGGAGTCCAAAAATCAGATTCTTTATGTACACCACAAAATTTCCAAAAAGATTATTTTTT
>CAKNWT010305080.1:0-16903 GCA_932066315.1 Andricus coriarius | reverse complement strand
GTTTTAAATACAGTCAATAGGTATGTTTTGGTTTCATAATGAGTAAACGTGTCTGTTTGAGTCTGGAGTTGTAAAATTTTTGCTAAGTTTCAATTATTTTTCGTTGTCTAAAAAGTTATATCGTATCTAAATAAATGCAGGTATTAATCCTTCGAGAAACTGAAATTGTCGTTTTTTACCATTGTCCCTAGTTTTGTGCTTTAAGTTCCTGTTCCCTCGTTGTCTTTTTCGATTCTGATCCTCCTTCATGGTTATCTTCTTTCTGAAAAAAATATGAAAAGAAAAACGGAAAACTCGTTCGTGTAGTCAATTGTCGTGGAGATTTCTTGTTTTAAGATTTGATTGTCCTTTGAGTCTGTTTTTTGTATGTTTCTGGATTCGATTGTCCCTTAAGTCTGTTTTTATTTGACTTTAGAGTCGATTGTCTTTTCAGTCTGCTGTGTTTTTGAGATCAATTGTTGTTGTTTTATTTATTTATGTATTAGTATTCAAAATGCTATTATTTTTCAAGTTATTCATCAGAGTCATTTTACACTGATTGTGTTCGAGTATTGTTTGCAGTTCTTTTTGAGTTATTTTCGAGTTAATTTGTGTCGTTAATGCTATTGATCCAATGCCATTTTTGCCTTTATTTAAGTCTAAATATTCTGACTTAAACTCGTTGATATTTCTTACGTCTATGTGCCATTATCTATAATTACGTTTTCTAATTTGAAATCATTTATATTCCATTCATCTATATATTTGCCTTTCGGATTTTTCAGTTCGTAAATCGTAGGCGAAATTTTCTTTTTAATAATAAAAGAACCTTCATACTGGTCATATAACTTACCCGCTTTTTTATCCGCTTTGTTAGACAGTTTGGTTACCCTTTTTAGAACCATATCTCCTATTTTGAATTCTATTGGTCTTCTTCTTAAATTGTAATTATTGGCTTATCTACTATTTGCTATGTCTAGGTTTTTCTGAACTTCTTCTTTAACGATTTGTAACTTTCTTAGTCTATCGGTCCATTTGTCGACGCTCTGAAATTCAATATCGCTATCGTTTTCTACATTTTTTCGGAATGACTGAATTGGTTCTAATTCGCGACCTAAATTCAGAAATGCCGGGGTGAATTGGGTAGACGAATTTTTGCTAGTGTTTATTGCAAACTTAAAATCGTCTATATGTTCGTCCCAGGTGGAATGATCGTTATCTAGATAGGTTTTAATAATTTGCTTAATTTTCCTATTATAACGTTCAGTTGGGTTGGCTTGGGGGTAATATTTTAGTGTTTTGGTATGTCTGATACCGAATTTTTCGCTTAATTCTCTTATGGTTTTGTTGATAAATTCCGTGCCATTATCGGTGTGGAGAATCCGCGGTGTTCCTCAACGCGAAATGACACGTTTGTGGAATTCTGATTCTATTCTGATCCGGTTAGCTTTTTTAATTGGGATTATTTCGACCCATTTTGTAAATAGGTCTACGAAAAATAAAATGTATTGATTTTTTCTCTTTTTCGAACTTGGTAACGGGCCCATGATATCGGCTGATACCATTGTCCATGGTTCTTCTAATACCCTTTTTCCCATAAATCCTATCTTACTTTGATTACTTGGCTTTACTCTTTGACAGACCAGGCAGTTTTTTACGTAATTGATTACGTCCGAATATACCCCTGGCCAGAAGTAATGTTCGGAAATTTTCGCGGAAGTTTTCTCTGAGCCTAAATATCCTGCCTGGGTTTCGTCGTGGTTTTCCCGTAAAACTTGACGTCTCAAGCTCTGGGGTACAGCTAATTTCCAAGGGTTCGAGTCTGGTAATAGAGTACACTTGAGTGGGTCAGTTCTGTAAAAGTAAAGTTGCGAATCTCTGATTCGCCATTTTTCATGTCCTTCGGGTCTTTTCGTAACTTGTCTGAATTTGGTAGAATACCAGTCGTCTGTTCTGTCGTTAATGTCCGCTTTTGGTTTTTCTACACAACAAGCTAGCGCAAAAGCTATATTTTTTGCTTGTTCTCTTGATCTCGAGAGGGCATCAGGGACAAAATTTGAACTACCTTTACGATATATGACTTCGTAGTCATATTCTAGTAACTCTAATGCCCATCTGGCTAATCGGCCAGTGGGGTTTTTTAGGTTATGGAGCCACTTCAACGCTAAGTGGTCCGTGATTACTTTAAAGCTGTAACCTTCTAAGTATGGCCTAAATTTTCGTATAACCCAAACTACCGCTAGGCATTCTTTTTCGGATGCTGTGTACCTACATTCTGCGCCGTTTGGGCTTCTACTAGCGTATGCGATTACGTAATTTACACCGTCAATTGTCTGTGTAAGTACGGCTCCTAATCCCGTATTACTTGCGTCGGTTTCGAGTTGGAAGGGTTGAGTAAAGTCTGGGCACGTTAATATAGGTGCCGACGTTAAAAGGTCTTTAATTTTTTGGAAAGCCTCATCTTGTTCTAATCCCCAATTCCATGCTTTGTCTTTTTTAAGTAATCTGTTTATTGGTTCTATTATTTCAGCAAAGTGTGGGATAAATTTTCTGTACCAACTTGCCATCCCTATTATGCGCTGTAATTGCTTAAAGTTTTTAGGTTTATGGAATTCCAGGATTGGTTGGATTTTTTCATCGTCTATTTAGAGTCCTTTGTCGTTAACTTTAAACCCTAAGTATTTGATATCCGAACAGCCGAACTCGCATTTGCCCGGACTGATCGTTAAGTTTGCATAATTAATTTTATCTAAAACAATGTTTAAGTATTTCAAGTGGTCATTAAAATTTTGAGTTACAATTATTATGTCGTCAAATAATGAAAAACGTTTAGCCTTAGGTCTGGAGTAATGATTTTGTCCATAAGTCTCTGGAAAGTGGCTGTAGCTTTGGTTAAACCAAATGGCATCCTTTTAAATTGATACATGCCTTTTCCAGGGACTGTGAATGCTGTTATTGGTTTTGAGTTTTCTTCCAAAGGTATTTGTAAATAAGCTAACTTCAAATCAATTTTTAAGATGAATTTTGCTGATCTTAGAGTGTCCAGTATTTCTGTCATAAGTGGGATTGGGTAGAGGTCTTTTTTAGTAACATTATTAACCTTTCTGAAATCCAAACAGAATCTATAGTCTTTCTCTGGCTTATTTATCATAACTATAGGGTTAGACCAATCAGAACAGGAGGGTTCTATTATGTCCTGTTCTAATAATTTATCAACTGTTTGATAAATTACTTCTTTTATTTTTGGGCTCACGTGGTAATATCGCTGTTGAATGGGATCGTAGCCTTGGACGTCGATTTTATGTTTCGTTAAATGAGTCGCCCTATGTTCTTTTCCCTGGTGTTTTTTAATTTTATTTTCCAAATTTTTTTCCAGTTGGGATTGTTGGCTTTCGTTAAGCTCAACAATGCCTTGACAAATATTCTGGCGAACAATAACTTTGTTCGTCAATTTTTTCTAAACTATCCGTAATATTATTTAATCTTATTGCTTTATTTTTTAAATTAACCCATTGATTTCTGTTATCAATTTCTGATATTTCATTGGCTTTTTGAGATTCCTTTCCTATTTTATTTCGATCAGTAACTTTTTTATTATTCCAAAGGTTACTGTCGCTATCATTATATTTTTCCACGTATTTTTTTATTATAAAAAATTGTTCCTAACTTCTTCACCTTATTTTTCTTTCTAATTCTAGGTTTACCTAGATTAGGTGAGTCTTCTATGCTTGAGTCATCGCTAGTGTCTTGGGTGGGGATGCTCTCTAGGGGTTGGAATTTGCTGCTCGTGGGAAAATGCCTATTAAGCTTGGGATATTTTTCGTAGGTTTTGGAACAGGAATTCGGGCGTTTTTTCTTTTTTGGGATTGGTTAGGATTGATAGGTACTGGGGGAATTTCGCTATCTTTTAACTTTGGGCTACTTTTGTTCAGTTCTCTAGTACTTTTGAGGTTGATACTACCTCCGAATTTCGGTTTCCTATCTGAATTCCTATTTTCTTCTTTTTCAGCTAATTGTTTATCCCTAATATTTACATTTTTCCTTTCCTTTATTTCAGTAACTTCAATGTTAGGTTTAGTTTCGTTTTTGTCATAGATTACTGGGAGGGGTAAAGCATTTGGGCGTGCTTCCATAGAATAGCATGTAGTGGGACTCCCTGGTAACCACCAAGTTTCTGAGTC
The DNA here is from genome assembly GCA_932066315.1 of Andricus coriarius. NCBI lineage: Eukaryota > Metazoa > Arthropoda > Insecta > Hymenoptera > Cynipidae > Andricus > Andricus coriarius. Next base: position 12,743 of record CAKNWT010305080.1, on the reverse strand, counting down.
ATAGTCTAGGGTCATCCGTAAGGATTTTATCATGTCTGTTCCTAAAATACCTACGGATTTTAATTTTGGGACTAACCTGAAAATTAAGTGTTTCATTTTATTTCCGATTATAATTGGAATTACTACCTGTCCAATTATATCTACTGTTTCTCCATTTGCGACCATTAATTTTCTCGCAACTGGTTCTAAAATTGAATATTTGGAATTCTGGATCTTTTCCAGAAATACCTTGCCAACGTACGAATGTGTGGCACCTGTATCTACCAAAATTCGAAATAAACTACCTTCGAATTTTATCATTAGATGAAAACGTGTTTCCGTTATTTCATCTTTATCCGAATTTAAAAATTCTGGCGTTCCGGTCTTAGGTTGTACTATTTGTGGTTCTAATACCCGCCCCTCCAGTTTCCATGGTTATACGTGTAATATGGACATTCCCTTTCAAAATGACCTGTTAAACCACAATCATAACAATTTGAATTATTTATGTTTTCATTTACGTTTGTTTTATCGTCCTGTTTTTTGTCTGAGTTAGAACTTGGTTTTCCTTGTGATTCCTTATTGTTTTTAATTGGTTTTTGATTTTTATCAACGTAGTTTACTTTTTGAAAATTTTGCTTATTATTACTATCTTCTGGCTTATTTTTGGATTTTTCTTTGGAGAATTCAATCATTGGGTTGATTTGGCCTTGATTTGAACCCAAAGACATTTGATTAAACATTGGTAACATTTTGTCGTAGGGGTTACATGGATATCTGTATCTATTGTTTTGGAATCTGGGTTGGTAATTTGGTTGGAATGTAGGTTGAAAATTTGATCGGAAACCAATTTGGAATGTAGATCTGAAGTTAGGTCTGAAATTTTGTTTGTATTGGTTAGGAAAAGGTTGGAATGGAGATCCAAATGGAAATCTATTTTTGTATTGTTTTCTACCGTGGTAATTTTGGGTTTTATATCCGCTTTTGTTATTATTTTGACCATTATTATTTTCCTTTTCGTCATCTTTATTATTTTCCAGATTATTTTTATCCCCACTACTGTTATTACGTTTTTGTTCTATTCTGTCCTCTATTTTTGGTTCGGTAATTTGTAACACTTGCCCTGGAATTTTTGACTTGGCTAGCTCAGTTTCCCATTCTTTCCCTAAGTCTTCCAGTTGTTCGAAGGTTTCAAAATCATTTCGTTTTATATACATTTTATATTCAATTCTAAGGTTTTCGTAGGCTCTGCGTAATTACCATTCGCAGCATTTCCTAGGGTACAATTTTGTAAATAATTTCCTAATTTCTGTAAGGTATGAGTGAATGTTTTGAGTCCGTTTTTGGTTACAAAATTTGTTTTTCTTGTCTAATTTTTGGTTTATGGTTTTTTCGTCTATATAAGCGTTTTTGAAATCTTCGAAAAAATGAGATAAATGCCTCCAGGAATTTTTTTTATTTCGCACCAATCTTTTGCATCTTCGATTAATAGTGCCTCTAGATTTTCTAAGATATCCCGATCGTTTATTTTAAAATCTCTTTTAAATCTTTTTAATTCTTCAAGGAAATGCGCGGGACTATCGTGTTTATTATTGCGAAATTTGATTGGCCAATTGCTCATAATTTGAAACGGCGTTTGTATCATGCCGAAAGGAAAATAAGTTGCTTGGATTGTTTGGTTATTTGTCTGATTATCGAATTCGTAATCTGAGTCTGAGTTGTTAACGTGTATTCGTGAACGTCTGTTTGACCTGTTATTTGTTGTCGAGAGTCTACGTGTTCTGTTTTGATTTGATTTGTTTTCGTCCTCTAAAGGTTTACTGCCATCTGAGTCTTGTAATTTTAAATTATTGATTATGTTTCTACTACGGTTTTCAATATTATTGTGAGAAAGTTGACGGGGTTCTGGTAAATTTTCCTTTAAATTAAATTGTACTGAATGTCTGTCACGAGATGCACTTTTATTTTTCCTGTGACTAGGTTCTACTACTTCTCTTTCGTTTTCAAAAGAACTATGAGCTTTCTAAAAGTTCATCTGTTTCTAAAATAAACTGTGTATTGTTTTCGAAAAAGGAATAGCAATTAAAAGTTTCGTTTTTGGTTTGGGGACGATTTTCTTACCTATTTCTATTGCGTAGGTGAACAGTTTCGTTTGTTTCCTTTTTTATGTTATTCCTTTCTACAGACGCGCCTAGTGTGCATAAATTTTCCTGATCCCAATAATATCTATTATTATTGGGATCAAAGCTTCTGTTTGGAATTTGAGTTAGGTCATGGAGTGAGAGTTGGTTACTTTGAGTTTGAGTTGGTTCAGTATATGTTGATTGAGGCAGTCTGCCTCTGTCTAACTTATTGATTTTTATTGGGGTTTCTATATTTTTCCTGACGAAACCTCTACCGCGACCTATCGACCTATTAATTACTTTTGGAATGATGCCTATATTTTGGGTTGCCGTTAGGACCTCATTTCTAATAGTAGGTCTTTGTGTGACGTAGTGTAAGTTTATGTTTTGGGTTGGAAGTGCAGCGCCACCTTCCAAATCTAGGTTCTCATGTTCTTTTTCCATGACTGTAGGTTTCGGCATTGGAATTTTAATTTTCCCTTATCTCAATTTCATTTATTTTAAAATTAAGTTAGTATTTGTGTGGAAAGTACACCCTATATATTCGTTCGATGTGGGTTTCTAATTTTCAATTCCAATTTTGTTCACGAAATTTTAATTGATTCTTTCATTGGTCATTTAATTATTAGAGATTTCGAAAATATTTTTGTTTTCGTCGTAGGACCCTTTGTTTAAGAGGTACGTCGCGTGACCCTGCATCTGACTTGCGAGGGCAAGCGTTGGGCGTGGGGACTCGTTACCGCGCTTGACTGTTTCGCCAAGTCGGGCGATTATAATATTCAGCGAAAAATAAAAGTTTATGCTGTTCCATTTTTCAGGTTTCCTTAAATTCTTTGGTAAATTCCGTGATTTTTATTTTATTTTTCAAAAACTAAGTTTCTGCTCTCCCCAAAAAAAAAAATATAATTTTTTCAAATTTTTAGTTCTATCTTTTAATCCGCTCTAGTTTCATTCTTTTTAAAGTAGCATCTACTTTTATTTTTGTTACCGTCAAGAGAAATTGCTATTTTAATTTCCGTTTATGGTTTCCCTTGGGTAAATCGTTTAACCCCTTAATTGGGTTTCGCGAATACTTGCTGTAATATTCACATATACTAGTACATGGCACAATTTTAAAATCGTATTTCCTCAAATATCATATGATAGGCACTTTAAAATCATTTCATAAATATATCAGGTCATCGGCACATATAAATTATTTGCTTAAACATATATAGAATCATAGGCACTTATCAATCATTGCATATATATAGATCAATCATTTTCAAGGATAATAATCACAGGTACATATAAATCATGAGCGCATATAAATCATTGTAAATTTAGAAATCAATCCTAAAATGGCAAGGCATGTGGAATCAATAGCATGCAAAAATAACACAAAAAGTTCGGTAGTAAGAGTCAAGAGTAGGCTCGTGAAATTTTGGAGTTTAATTTGAATTTCAACTGTGATACTTTTCTCGGCAGGTTTTTGGAATTTTTCATAGGAAAAGTGTGGGATTTTTGGTTGGGCGCCAGGTATTACGGGGTAAGACCGAGGAGGGAAATTGGGAGTTGGAAAACCGAGATAAAGGTCGAGACCCAATAAACCAAGGGTTGTTAAAAGTATCGCATGGTTTATTCGACCACTTACACTGCTGGATTGAACTGGGGTTCCTCCAGGAGTCGGAGAAGTGTCTAACGTTAGATTACGTGGCGACAAGTGCGACGACGATGAGCCGACGAGGCTACCGGACAGTTAGGCGATGATGATGAGGCGGCAATGCTACCGGACAGGTAGGCGATGAGCTAAACCAGACTGAGTAGCTGCTATGCCGCTGCTCGGGACATCGGGTCCCCTCGTGGGATTCCATTCTGTCTTGTGTGCGGCCCGGCAACCCTTTCGTGCAGGGCCGTGCCGACTCCCGCGTTATGGTAACAATTCTGTTACAAAGCGTATAATTTCAAAATGGAGAACACCTAGAATTTTATTTACAGATAATGGCAAAGAATACATAAATAAATCAATAATCAATTTAACTAAAACTTTTGGCATTAGACATTCAAAAACTCCTAAATATTATGCGCAAGCTAACCCAACTTAAAGATGTAACAGATCAATTAGAACGGCAATAAAATCGTACTTAAAGAAAGATCATAAATTATGGGATGAAAATTTACATGATTTGCAATTTGAGTAAAGACACTGGTAGATGTCGAAAGAATAAAAAGAGGAGTCATATCTATGAAAGACTGGGTTGATATGTTCAGAGGAAGAAAGGAAGATGAGGAGAAAATAAAGAAAGAGGAAATGGCAATTAAAATAAAGGAGTTTGAAGAAAGAATGAGAAAGCAGGAGAGAGAAGCAACAAAGGAAAGGATGTAAATGAAAATCCATCAAGAAAAAGAAAAAGAAGAAATCAAGAGAATAAGGAAATTATTAAAATACCGTCAAGAAAAATATATAAAGGGAGCTGCATGGGCGAGAAGAGAAGCGAAGTTAGAAGAAGAAAGGGTGATAAGAAAGGAACAACAAAAGGAAAAATCAAGAAAAATGAAGGAGACGAAGGCAATTAAAAGAAAACTCGAGGCAAAACAAAAAATATTATTGCCGATTAAAGAAGAAAAAGAAGATTCGTCCACGGACTGGGATACAGATTTGTGAAAATATTTTAAAATATTTAAAAACTAAATAAAAATATTCCTACTTAATCACATACACCACAGAAGAATTAACTCGAAACCCACACAACAGACAAAAATTAAAATAGATTTTTAGTTTACACTTGCACTTAGAAATTTAAACATATTAATTACTCTAACATAAATTTAATTGAATGGTACATAAATAAATAAAATAAAGTAAAAATGGCTATAAGAGGCCAAGATAGAATTTTGATTAAAATAAAGTAGAATTTAGAGAAAACTTACTTTGCAGAAAGAAGAACCAAAGAGAACAAAATAGCGGAAGAAGATACGAATCTCTGGATAGAAAAGATTAAAATAGATAATCGATTAAAGAATTGAAAGAATAATTAAGATCAAGATATTAGACATTCTATTCAGTTAGAATAGGATTTTTATTTATATTTTTTTTTGTTTTTGTTATCAAAATTTTGTTTGAGAGGTAGGATTTTTTAAATTATGTTACCCAGCTGAAAATTCCTGTACAGGAACCTCGGAGGATCCTGAACATGTTCCTGTACAGCAAACTGCACACGAACCTGTACAGGTAATCTTGACGGTTCCTGTGCAGGAATTTGGCGAAGGAAACTGTACATAATCTTGGAAAGGAACCTGTATGCAAGGTAACCTTTTAATGATCCTGTACAGGTTCCTTCACAGAGTCAATTGAGGTGTGGGTTCATGTACAGAAACATGTTTGGGATCCTAGGAACCTGCGTAGGAACTAATCCGCGAGGGTTCGCTAGTAGCTTGGCTCTCTCGATGGTGAGCTGGATCTTCAAAGGAATAAAAGGAAGGCAACTTTATAGCTGTAAGGGAAATGAGCTTTCGCAATGGCTTTCTGCAAAGGACCCTATACGTGTTTCTGTACAGGATGCTTCCAAAAGTTCCTTTGATGTCTTTCTGTGAGGGATCCTATACACTTTTCTGTACAGGAACCTGCGCCTCAATTTTCTTCGCAATGGAACCTGTACAGGAAGCCGTGCGGGATCATGCAAAGGTTCCTTGGTCGGTACAGGTTCTTTTTTAGGACCATCTACAGTTTCCTTCACCAAATTCATGCACAGGAACCGTCAAGATTACCTGTACAGGTTTGTGTGCAGTTTCCTGCACAGGAACACGTGCAGGATCCTCCGAGGTTCCTGTACAAGAATTTTCAGCTGGGTACAGAAAGAAATAGATGGAAGACCTCAAGGTGTGGAAATGTCGTCACTGCGAGAAGATGGTTCCGGTGGAGCTTTGTATTTTTCACGACACCTACTGAGATGAAATGTCACATAAAACAAAAATTACCACACAGTTCCGAATTCGACAAAAAGTAAGTACTTCAAAGGCGGTTGGGTTGAAATAAATAAAAGATCTAAGAACATTTAAAAAATAACGGTGGAAGAAAATAAACGGACACAGGAACAAGTAGACGATTCATATGTGCAACTCGACATAACGGCGGGAGAATCCTAAATTTCATTCGGCCAGGAACTGGATAAGTGCGAGGAACTTTAAAAAAATTAAACCTCGTTCCAAACAAAGGGGGGAGGTTGTAACAAAGTTACAAGCACCCCAAGACCGTACGACCCTGTGGGCCTAGGACTAGGAGTGGGGAGAGTATCACTTCCTGGTTCTAATACCCAAATCCTGATCCTGGAGCGTCGTTCTTGTGCTCCCTGCTCTACCGCCTAGTGCTACCTAGTCCATAGACCGTGCCGTTGTTAAATCGCCTTAATTTTATCTCATCACGCCCATCGGTGATCCGACTACACGTTCGCGCCTTTTGAACCTTTTGGGAAGCATCTTTCGACCAACCTGACGCTACCTAACAAATTATCCACCGGCTCTCGGGCTCTATCACGCCGGCGAGATTCACCATCGCTTTTGGGCTAGCAGGACCCAACAACCCTGTAAGTTGGTTAATAAACCATTTTTATAAGAAATTGCTTTCCCTTATTGACTTCACCTGTTATCTCAACGTTCCAAAATCCTTCCTTTCCCTTAATCTGCGAGATCCCTCACAATATATAAAAAATACTCTGTATTACCACTTCCTAAAATAAAAAAGACCTTAAATTCTGTGATAAAATTGGGGAAAGATAATACCAAAAAATTTCAAAAAATTAACGTTGTGTACTGTTGTAAAAAGTTCCCAGCAGTCTATACTGGAGAAGTAAAAAGACCACTGAAAACACGTATTAATATACATATAAATAAGAAAAATATCGAAAACGTTGTGCATATACATAAAGAAACTTTAGAACACGAGTTTGATTGGAAAAATGTTAAGATTTTCCACACAGAAATTAATTATCAAAGAAGAATAATTTCTGAAATGATTAGCATTAAATTAGATAAAAATAGCATTAACAAAAAAGAGGATATTTACTCTTTAAATACCGCTTATTTTTCTATACCAAGAGCCTTTGATTTAAATAATTATAAATACAATATATATGTATAAAGATCTGTGTATACTCTGTGTGTACTATCTGTGTATATCTGTGTGTACTCGTTCCCAAACTTCATGTTTCCATACGATTGTATACCGTTGACTGGGCATGTTGAAGCCAAAAATAAAATTTCAAAACTCTTGACTCGTTAACAATGCTGTTAACCAATTTTGTAACAAGGTAAATATCCTTATAAATCGTTCTTTAAGGAAAAGTTTTATAATTCGCCGTTGTAAATTTTTGTATAACCATGTTTTTAATAAACTTCTAGCCTGATGAAGTCAGCAGACTAATGCTGACGAAACGACGCTTTCGAAAAAAAGAAAAATTGGAGTTTTCTCTTTACATCCAACTCATTTGACCCTACAAGATAAAAAAAGTATTAAAAATGAATTTTCGGTAATTTTTGGCAATTTTACCATTAATTTCCGAAAAAATTATTCTTATTGTTACTCAAATCAAAAATTTCCTGCATTTGTTACAAAAAATATCGTGTGCAACATGTGCTAAAAGTAGACCATTAAAACTCTTGTGAGGTTTACAATACTTGCCATCGGCTCATCTTCCTGTCGTTTCCGGCAGAAGAACTGGAGTTTGATCCATGAGCCGGCACCAATGGAAATTTTTCTATGTACTTCTACCGGGGCTTTGGTGCTTCGGAACCGGCCTTAAGCTGTAGGTCGCCTCAGAAAAGGCTGGTCACGTACCAAGGTAGAGGTCCAATGTCGAGGGGACTAGTCTTGGGGGTCAGTAGTCACTTTTGAGAATACTCTGAAATGAGTCAGAAATCTTCTTGCGCTTAAGGCGCACACACACACATGCATTTACATAGCACGCCAAAACAGTGCTTCGAATCTGTGCATCTAACTGATGAACTCAGAGGGATCACTCCGTCTAGCCTAGCCGTATTATCCTTCTGCGGCCTGCTAGGCAGGTTGCCGAATGGCAGAGTGGGTGAGGATCACTTTGCCTGTTACAAAGTAGGACCTCATTTACTGTGCGATAGGTAGGCCTGGCAACTGAGAGGTATATTCTCGGAACGTTGGTAACAACGAAACCCACCCGAGATCCAAAAACACTCGGCGAAGATGACCGAATTCGGAGTACTGCTTTGAAATTTAAACACGGGTGTGGCACACTAGGCTTCATAGCTTGATCGACAGGGGGTGCTCCCGCCCCCCGCACATATGAAAATTAACCAACTAACTTCATAACGCTATATATTCAATCACACAGCCACACAACAAAATCTTTTTCCAGCTCTGGAGGTCAGACCATGTTTATTATATGTTTTTGGGGTCGCTGAATCCAAATCCGAGTTCCAAAAACCCCCAGAACGTCAGGGTTCTGACATAACCTCAAAAAACCTCATAATTTGTTTCCTAGTGCAGTGGTCAGACCATGTTTATTATATGTTTTGGGGTCGCTGAATCCAAATCTAAGGTCCGAAAAATCCCAGCAAGTCAGGGTTTCAACATAACCTCAAAAGACCTCATAAAAAATTTGTGTATGGGTCTGGAGGTCAGTCCATGTTTAATATAAGTTTTTGGGGTCGCTGAATCCGAATCCGAGGTCGAAAACCCCTCAGCACGTCAGGGTTCTGACATAACCTTAAAAAATCCCATAAAAAATCTTCTTCTGTGTCTGGAGGTGAACCCTGACGTGCTGGGGGGTTTTGGACATGCAGTAAACCTGGTCTGACCTCCAGACCCGGTACAACATTTTTTATTAGGTTTTTTGAGGTTATGTCAGAACCCTGACGTGCTGGGTTTTTTGGACCTCGGATTCGGATTCAGCGACCCCAAAAACATATAGTAAACATGGTCTTACCTCCGGACCCAAAAAATTTGTTTTTGCGTAGCTGTGTTATTCATAATTATTATGAATAATAATAATAAAAGCCGTGATGGCTCAGACGGTTAGGTGCTTGGTCTTCACGTTAGAGGTCCGGGGTACGATCTTCAGGCCGATACCTCTGGAAATCTTTCTTTAAACTTTTACCGAGGTTCTAAGGCTTGGGATACCACTTTAAGGTAGGCTTTGCCCAATATTTTTAATCTGGCATACGGATCTTATCAGATCAATTGATTGCATTCCAAAAATATGTCCATGACTGATGATGTATACCGGGACAGCCCCGTGTAGACTATACAAAAATCCAACTCTCAAAAAGATGCCTTTGATATATTGGGCTGTAAATATCTTAAGCCTTAGAGAAAAGTGAGTTTCCTCATTTTTTCTGCTGCATTGGGAACCTTTCGTTCATATTACATGAGGATGGTCATCAACTGACCCATCTTCTATACATGGATGAGCTGAAGCTGTACGCTAGTTCAAATCAGAAACTGCAGCAAGTGATCGATGTGACAAAGCAGTTTTCCAATGATATGCAAATGGAGTTTGGGCTAAATAAATGCAGAACAGTGCGTGTAATCAGATATTCTTGAATCTAAGAGTATTCAGCATACTATAATTAACAAAACCCTAATGACTGTGTTCACTACAAGACTTAGATTGGTTCTGAAGAGTTCTCTTAACTCTGCAAGCAAGATCAGGGCAGTCAACACCTATGCCATCCCTGTCCTCACGTACTCTTTTGAACTCATCAAATGGTCGAGCACCGACCTTGAAAGGTTGAACAGAACCATCTGCTTCGAAATGATAAGGTACAAATGCACCACAGTAATTCGACGATTGAATTGGTAGCTCTACCACGACATAGAGGGCGAAGAGGCATTATAGACGTAAATAAACTGTGTCAGTCATAAGTGATACAGCTGCGAGAATCTTTTAACAGCAAGCGTGATGTTGGGCTTTACAAGAGCATATGTGAAGCGGATCTTGATTAAACGCCCTTGAGTTTGTCCTCAGAGGAGACCTTTGTTGGAACTGTAGTCCATTTCGGGCCTTTTGTACCTAGAGGCGCTACCTTCCGGACTCATCTTTTTCAAGTGACTTACGTCATACACTAACCTACAAAAACAATCTCATCTAAACAAAAGATGTTTTTTAAACTGTTTATGACTACATGACACGACGCTCAATATCGTTCCAAATTAACGTTCCTTTTATGATAAATATACCGACTATATTTACGATTACTCCTACAGTGTTTCATTTTGTTGTTCCCATGGAAACCTATTAGCTCTATCAGCCTTGAATATCAAGGCAGAAACCATAGAGAGATGAGAAACACAATGTAGATAAAAAGCCATCTACGGTGAGCACCCCAAAACGTTAGATCAACATTATGTGGTTAGTAAGATATCCAACATTTGGCTGAAAAAGGATGTCTTGTTTTCAGAAAAGAAAGAATTCGTCATTGCGAGTCAGAACAGGGCTTTCAGCACCAGAATTTATCACGAACACGTGTTTATTCAAGATGTGGTTGAGTGGTGCCGATTATGTGGAAATACCAACGAATCCCTTAGCACATTCATTAATAATTGTCGCATAATGGACCAGAGAGAATGTATGCACAGACATGATGATGTGGGGGGCATTATACATCTAGAACTTGCGTAAACCTAGGACTCTTGAAATAATGGATGCCTTTTTATAGATATATTCCAGTGCCCGTTTTATAAAACGAAGATTATATTTTATATTAAGATGTTACTATCCAGACGAATCAATATATCCCCTAGTAGCAAGATAACTGCAGACTAGCGCCAGCTGGGTGCCAGAAAAAGAAGAATCTGCTTGCAGCCTGGCACCCGGCTGGTTCTGCTTTGGCGTGCTGTTCTGGCACCAGAGTCTGGTATAGCAGATCCTGGCCCAGACTGGTCATGATACACACCAGACAGAATTAAAATAACGTAAAATGGTACTAAATAGGTTTCTGTAATAGTTTTACACTATATTTCAGCCCGTTCTAGGAGAATATACTGCGGAGACATCACTACATTTCAGGCGAGACACACTGACATATTAAAAACATAACCCCATGTCGTATAAGCTTATTGCATGTTTGGGGATTCTTATGAATCGTTCAGATTTCCGATTGCTAGATTTTCAATTTCAATAATTAATTTCTTCATTAATTACTATTGCCTAAACTAAATACCAGAATCTGGTTCCTTTATTCACCAGATTCTGTTTATCGTCTGGTCTGATCATTTCTCCCGCCAGTCTGGTCGAATAGAGGGAGCAGATGCTGAGTCAGGCTCTGGCCTCTGTCATACAAGCCAGACGTTGCTACTAGGGTCCGTGCTAATCGACCCAACATCGTGATCCATGATAAAAACGCGGAAGAGTCTATATCATCGACATTGCTTGGCCACTTAATCGGATTTTGCAGGCAACCTACATAACCAAGATCCATAAGTATAGCGAGCTAAGACAAGAAGTAAAGATAATGTGGAGGAATGCGAAACATTTATCTATGTATCCTATTGTGATTTTGGCTACAGGCAATGTGTACGCCATTTGCACTAAACATTTTTAACATTTAGGAGTTAGTAGGATGCTGGCAAAAGCTTATAAGGCGGTTTTATTAAACACTTGTCGTAGTATAAGAAACTTTCTAGACCATCAGAAAGCAGGCGACTAAGAACCTGTGGAGTGGCAGATGGTAGCTCTAAGAAAGCATCCTGAGGCGACTAGTGTCACTTTTAACGCTCGCGGCCGTTGTATAATGACAACAGCAGTAAAGCATGAACTCCAAGCTACAACATGCTCTTAAATTTGCACCTACTACAAAATGATTGCAAAAGATTTCAAACATCGTATTCAATTAATTTATAACATCATCATTTTATCGGGCACTTGATTTAGTCCGTTGTTGATGACGGGTTGTTGATGACGGGTTGCTGATGACGGGTTGACCTAACAAAAAATAAACAAAATATTACAACATAGATAGATAGATAGAGGAAAGTTTAAATATCCTTTATAATGTTGTAACGTCTGGGATGAAACATATAGAAGAAAATTAGCAACACTTCCAGACCTTTGGTTTGGAAGTGTTGATGATTTCCTTCTATATATTACAACATATTATCAATAGCCTGGACGGGACTGTCCCATTATATATCATCAGTCACGGACGCATTTTCGTAATGCAATCAAGTGAGGGGCTGATAGCAAAAGCGGAGTAAGAAAAGAGTCGGAGCGAAAGCGGGTTGATTATTTCTCAGCGCAAGAACGAATTAGCTGGAGCGCTACGGGCAAAAACGAATTAAAGATTTAACTCGTTTTTGTCCGCAGCGCGTGGACTAACCCATTTTTGCCCGCACTCTATTGCCATTCGGTTCCAAAGTCTCCAGAACGTGGGATTTTTCGTCCCCCACCACTTTCCCATCTGGGAGAAACCCATGCAAACGTAGCGTGTCGGTGAGCCGGCTCTGTTACGCGATACGTCGGCCAGCCTTGTGTACAGCCGAAAATGCACGAGAACGAGCTCGCCCGTGGCCCGACTTCACTATTCGGTCTCGTCAGCTATTAGGAGCTTTGACTTGATTTTTGTTTTCAAAAATTTACACCTCAAATACATGTAATGAAGACTTGAGATATTTAATGATGATGTTTTTCAGGA
>CAKNWT010305066.1:627-13648 GCA_932066315.1 Andricus coriarius | reverse complement strand
TTGGTGTTGAAAATTTAACTGAAATCTTTCTTGGTTGAAAATTCAACTATTTTTTGAAAATTCCTCTTTTTGATTTAAAATTTCATCTGTTTTAGTAGAAAATTCCTCTTTTTTCGTTGAATTCAACTATTGTTTATTTTAAAATAAAATTTTTTGTTGATGAAATTTCTACATGAACTTTATTTGTTGAAAATTTATCTTTTTCAATTGAAAATTCAACTACCAGGATGACATTTGAACTACTTTGTTAAAAATTAATTTTTTTGGTTGAAGGTTCGTCTCTTGGGTTGAAAATTTAACTATAAAAATATAATTATAAAATTTGGTAGAAAACTAATATTCTTGGATTGAAATATCCTTTCTTTGGTTAAAAATGCAACTGTTTGGTTCAAAATAAACTTTTTTGTTGAAAGTTTATATTTCCGTGTGGAAAATTAAACTGTTTTGCATAAAATTAATATTTTGGCTTGAAATTTCAACAATTTGAGCGAACTTTTTTCTCTTTCTTAACTAAAAAATCATTACTTGTTGAATATTCATCATTTTAATTGAAAATTTGACTATTTTGTTGAAAATTAATTTTTTTACTAATATTTTAACTTTTTCCATTTTTTGTTGAAAATTTGACTATTTTGTTGAAAATTAATTTTTTTACTAATAATTTAACTTTTGTCATTTTTGGTTGAAAATTAATCTTTTTTAATGGAAAATTTAATTATTTGCTTGAAAATTCATGTATTTTGTTGAAAATTCGTCTTTTTGTTAGAAAATTAATCTTCTTGGTGGAAAATTCGTCTTTTTGGTTTTAAAATTAATCTCTTTTGGTCAAAATTTAAACCTTTTTGGTTGCAAATGCAGCTATTACATTTTTTGTTGACAATTCATATTTTTAGGTTTAAAATTCAACTAGTTTGTTGAAAAATTATTTATTTTGTTGATAATTCAATTTTTTGGTGGAAAATTGAACTATTTTGATAAAAATTCGTTTAGTTTTTTGCTTTGGTTGAAATATCAGCTAATATATTTCACGTTGAGAATTCATATTTTTGTTGAGAATTCAACTTTTCTGGTTGTAAATTTAACAGTCTTCTAAAAAATTCGTCTTTTTGGTTGAAAATTGAACTATTTGTTTGAAAATGCAACTGTTTGTTGTCGAAGTTTAATATTTTTTTTGTTAAAAATTCGTCTTCTTGGTTAAAAATTCATGATTGTACTTTGTACATTGAAAATGCAATTGTTTTTGGTTACAGTTCTATCTGTTTTGTTAAAAAATTCTACTCTTTGGTTAAAACTTTAATTATTTTGTTGAAAATTGAAGTATTTTGTTAAAAAGTCATCTTATTGTGGTCGAAAATTCAACTTTTTTGTTAAACATTCTTCTATTTGAACAGATCATTTATCCCTTTTGATTGAAAATGTATATTTTTTGTTTTGTTTTCAACTGTCTTCTGAAGAATGCAGTTATGTGGTTTAGAATGTAACTGTTTTTGTTTGAAGTTAAATCTTTTTTATTGGAAAATTCGACCATGTGATTGAAAAGTCGTTCGAAAAGTAATCTTTTTTGGTTGAAATAAATAAATTTGAAATTTGGAAATTTTAATCTGAAATTGTTATATTCCCTTAATAAAAGATTCTATATTAAAAAAGTTACAATATTAGAATGTTGGACTTCGAATATTAATAGTAAGGGAAATACAAAAATTGGCCAGGGAAAAGTCAGGGAATTTTGAAAATGAATTTTTTCTGCCACTCTCATTAGGTTTGTTTTTTTTCGTAATACTATTTTTTAGTTATCCTTGAACACAAGTTTTTTTATCGCTTTAGTTCCATTTTAATTAACTTTAATTTAGAAATTTGGTTAAACTTCCAATTTCGCATTAAAAATAAATAACTTTGCACGTGCAGACTAAAAAGTTTCATAAACAAGGATGCATTGAAGCATCGATAAAAATGTCGTATAGGTATATAAATTATGTACAAGGCAAAACGAACGACAGAATCAAGAGGGTGGCCTTGTCTAACTTTGTTAGTAATGTAAAATAATGTGGGATTTGAAAAATTTATCTTTTTTCTTTAACGGTGATTTTATTGCACGTAATTGATAAGTAAACAATTGGTTCTTATCCTTGAAGTTATATTCAATTCCTGAGGAACAGAATTCTTAATTAAATTCCTACATCGTTAGAAGTAAATGATATATTTAGTGGCTCGTTTTTCATATCAATATTAATTTATTATTATACAAGGTCAGTAAATAAGAGGTTCTTCAGTTTTACGGTTGAATAAAACGATCGGAATTAAAAGAGACATTAAATATTTATCTTTAAGTACAAGTTCAATATTCTAATAATAGTTTGATACATAATGATGCATTTTTCACTTTCTTATTAATTCTGTTTCCCTCTTTTCCCCCTATTTTTCCCTATTTTCAAGCAACTTCCCATTTTTATCAATCAGAAACTCGAACTATTGTTGGTTTAAAGTTAATTCTTTTTGTTTGAAAAATCTAATATTATTCGTCTTCTTTGAACAGAAAATTCATCAATTCTTCATCCATTTCTCGATTAAAAATTAATTAATTAATCTTCTGTTTCCAAATTTGAAAATAATTTAATTATCTTTAAATATAGTTATTTATTTTGAAATATTTTCTTTTAAAAAAATTGTTCAAACGATTTCAGTCATAGAAAAAAATTTACTTTCAAAATTGTAAGCAGTAGAGTTGTAGAGAACTTTTCTTGGAACAAATAAGTTATTTATTAAAATAAATTCTTTTTGTGAGTTTCAAAATTTTGTCATTAAAAATTTGTTTCTTATTTGAATAAAAATACCAGTAATATTATTTTTATTTTTAAAATCATAGAGAAACTATTTTTTCAGATATCTAATTATTTGCACCGCAACTACCTTAAAAGTCAACTTTTTTCTAAAACATTCGACTTTTGAGTTTGAAGACTCAACTCTCTCATTGAAAATTAATCTCTTTTGTTGAAAATGCAATATATTTCGACTTGAAATCTTAAAAATTTAAAGCGTTTTATAATTATTTCAATATTTTACCAATATTTTCCCTCTTTTGAGGACATTTTGGGATGTGAAGTTTGTTATCGAGTTAAAAACCATTTCACTATTTTGAATTAACAACTGAGTACTGTCAAAGTGATTCATTTTTTCAAGGTAACCTTTCGTTTCCTAATAAATTTACGTCCATTTGTATCCTCACTTAGATCGATTAACGGCGAGAAAATCAATTAATGCAAATTCTATAGTAGCATTTCAATTCTCAGTATGTATATTTTGAGAGCATTTGTTCTTCACCTGCATTTAAATGACTAAAATATCGTATGGACTTCAAGTTATTTGATTGCACAATTAATTGTAAGTAAAGTGAAGTAAAGTAACAGGTAATTTCTTGATAATTACGAAACTAAACATTTTAAAGAATGGATTTGATGCCTTCTGTGAACGTGACAATCACTCACTTTCGTCATAGTAATTCATCAATTGAAATCTTAATTTTTAAATAACGAAAGCAATTTTTTGAATTAACAATAAATAGGGTATCACGGAAATGGTTTCTGTGAGCAAATTTCACGATAAATTCTTTTTCATTATCTATTATAATTAATTCAACCTTTTTAAACTAGACCAATTTCAAACTATACTATTTATGAATTAAGTAAATCTTTAGGACTACAATATTTTTTTGCTGCTTCTATACAAAGTAAATATTTTTTAAATTAACTATAATTCGATGTTGTCTTAATTAAAACTAAATAGTAAGGTCATTTTCTTTTTCCAACGAGTTCTGAAGCAAAGAAAGAATTTCATTTATAAATAGATTTTTGCAGGTAGTTTTGTTTTGTATGAAAGAATGCAGGTAGAAAAAATCGAAATATTTTATATAGTTTTTAAAATGGTACATTAGATAACTTCAAATCAGAAGTGAGTGAAAATTAAACGTTTTTTCTTGAAAATCTTTTTAATTGAATAATATAACATTTTAAATGTTCATAACTAGACAATTCACCATTCAAACCTTTAAAATTGAAAAATTTCTAAGTTATCAATTTTAAATGTAAGTCTTCAAATATGAACAATTTTGTATTAAAGATTTTAAAAACGTAACTACTTCAAATTTTAGAATATGGGAGAGCATAATATTTTCTTCAAAAATTAAAAAATAATGTTAAATGATTTAATTTCACGATCCGAATTTAAAATTTAATTCATTTATTTAAAATTATGAATTGTTAAGTTTTTTAATTCGATGAAAATTAAAAAAGGTATAGGAATGTCTAAAAAGTAGCGAAAGTCACTTTTTCTAACAGATCAAGCAGTTTAATTAAAATTATCAGTAGGTTTTAGATGTATTTAGAAATTAACCCCATGGAATTGTTCGGTTAGACAAAAATACGAACAAAAATTACAAGATTTACACTTTTACAGCTCATCTTAATGAAATTTTTCGATTGAACTACAAACTTATTTGTCTTTTTCTTAAATAAAGAATTCTAAACTTTTTTTTGACACCAAAGTAAAACTAAAAAGTGGTATTTTTTATTTCAAAATTTCAACAATTTTTCATTAAAAATTGTTTTATTCCTCAGAGTTTAATTAGAAAATATTCATACTTAAGTCTTTCAGTTTCACTTCGTACATGTAAAAAATTTGTAATAGATACTGCTTTTAGTGCTTAGAAAATTTCAAATTAACAGCGTTTGAAATTAAACAATTAAAAATTTTCTGAATTATCCATTGTACTTCAAATCAGTTGAGTTTTTAACAGAAAGGTTAATTTTTAACAAAAAAGTTAATTTTCAAAACAATATTCGAATTTTCATGCAAACAGATCATTTTTCTACAAAAATTTTAAAATTTCAAGCCATAAAGGCGAATATATTCTACAAAAAAGTTGAATTTTTAACCCGAATATATGGATTTCTAAGAAAAAAAGTTAATTTTCAACCAAATAATTGAATTTTGCACAAAAAAGTTGCAGTTTCAACCCAAAATAAAGATGAAATTTCTATGAAAAGAAATGCATTTTTGAACGAAAAAGGCAAATTTTTAACAAAAGAGTTCAACTTTCAACTAAGAAAGATTTTTCAGTCAAGGTGAAAGAAATTGAACCAAATTGTTGACTTTTCAAGCCAAAAACATGATCTTTCTACAAAAAAGTTACTTTTCCACACAAAATTTAATTGACAACCGAAAAGTTGAATCTTCTACCAAAATTGTTTAATTTTCAAGCTAAACAACGAATTTTCTATAAAAAAGTTAATTTTCAAACAATGTGTTGAATTTTCTACCATAATTTTTAAGTTTCAAGCCAAAAAGACGAATTTTTTACAAAACACTTGAATTTTGAACTTGAATTTATGGATTTTTAACAAAAAAGTTAATTTTCAACAAAATAGATGAAGTCTCTACAAAAAAGTTGAATTTTCAACCCAAAAAAAAAAGATTTAATTTCTATGAAAAGACAAGAATTTTTTAATCGGAAAGACAAATTTTCAACAAAAGCGTTCAATTTTCTACTAAGAAAGATTTTTTGATCAAGATGAAAAAAATTGAACCAAATTGTTGAGTTTTCAAGCCAAAAACATGAACTTTCTACAAAAAAGTTAATTTTCCACAAAAAATGTAATTTGTAACCGAAAAGTTGAATTTTCTACCAAAATTGTTTAATTTTCAAGTTAAAAACGAATTTTCAACAAAAAAGTTAATTTTCAAACAACTTGTTAAATTTTCTACCAAAATTTTTAAGCTTCAAACCAAAAAGACGAATTTTTTACAAAACACTTGAATTTTGAATCTGAATTTATGGATTTTTAACAAAAAAGTTAATTTTTAACAAAATAGATGAAATCTCTGCAAAAAATTTGTATTTTCAACAAAAAAAAAAGATGAAATTTCTACGAAAAAAAAAGCAATTTTAACCGAAAAGGCGAATTTTCAACTAAGAACGATTTTTCAGTCAAGATGTAAACAATTCAACTGAATTGTTGAACTTTCAAGCCAAAAAGACTAATTTTCTACAAAATTGTTGAATTTTCAGGCCCAAAAAGACGATTTTTTTACAAAACAGTTGAAATTTTAACCTGAATATATGGATTTCTAACAAAAAAAGTTAATTTTTAACCAAATAAATGAATTTTGTACAAAAAAAGTTGCATTTTCAACCCAAAAAAAAAGATGATAATTCTTTGAAAAGAGATGAATTTTTGAACAAAAAAGACAAATTTTTAACAAAAGTGTTCAATTTTCAACTGAGAAAGATTTTTCAGTCAAGATGAAAAAAATTGGACCAAATTGTTGAATTTTTAAGCCAAAAACATGAACTTTCTACAAAAAAGTTAATTTTCCACGAAAAATTTAATTTGTAACCGAATAGTTGAATTTTCTACCAAAATTGTTTAATTTTCAAGCTAAAAAACGAATTTTCAACAACAAAATTAATTTTAAAACAACTTGTTGAATTTTCTACCAAAATTTTTAACTTTCAAGTCAAAAAGACTAATTTTTTACAAAACACTTGAAGTTTGAATCTGAATTTATGGTTTTTTTTAACAAAAAAGTTAATTTTCAACAAAATAAATGAAATCTCTACAAAAAATTTGTATTTTCAACCAAAAAAAAGGTGAAATTTCTACGAAAAAAAAAGAAATTTTAACCGAAAAGGCGATTTTTCAACTAAGAACGATTTTTCAGTCAAGATGTAAAATTTAAAAGCTTGAAATTGAAAATTGTATAATCAGTAGCCTTCAAAATTAAACAAATTCAGACTAAAATTGTGAAAATGGGACAAATTCATTAGAAAGGAATGGAAAGCTTTTTTATACTCAACCCCTTTAAAAGTTCAATTATTTTAATTAAACTTAAGTCGTTTGAAAATTAAAAAATGTAAAATTGTTAATTATACCTTTCAATATTAAAAAATTCCCATTTATACTTTAATTTTAAAATTGACACTTCGTACTTCGTAGTCTTACATCTTATGAGTCACGTTCGGTGTCTGTTTTCCATTCTTATAAGTACATATGTTCTAAACTTTTGTGCTACATAATTTTGTCACGTGCTTGATTATATATAGGTAGAGATGTGTATACAATATACATAGATCTATTTTTATTCACATATATAGGACTAAGTAAACTGTACTCTTTTCTGCTGGTGTACCTGTTTTTAGGTACCTGATAAGCCCACATGACAACACATTAATTTGGCACTCATGACATTATTCTCAAGTGCCTTGCAGCTTATCAGTATTGATCCACTTATATTCTGTTAGCTACTTTTTACCACTTTTATGAACGATCAGACCACATCAACTTCAAGGATCGATTATTTTGTTTGTTATATTGCACCAGCAGGAAATGCACCGCGCGAAGCGCGCGTTCACGTCTCTGGATTTTTATTTCCTAACATTAAAAATAGAAACAATTTTTGGAAATCCATTATTAAACAAATTTTTAAATACCAGAACATTATTACCCTTTCTTTAGAAACAAAATTTGGTTTGTTTTCCGAAATTTGTTTATGGATTTTACAGAAAATCTTATATGATTTGAGAACGTTGTATATGATTTACAGAAGTTTTCTTATTATCGCGAGAAAATTCCAGTAAATTCAAATTTAATTACAGAATTTTTTTCACTTCACAATTCTTTAAAATTGGCAGATTACTTTTTTCATTGATAAAATAATACTCTTGGCGTGTGTAATAATCCAACACCGCACTTTTAATTTTTGTTAACATTTAAAAAAGATGAGAAATACATTTTCAAGATATTTCCGGATGAACTATTCATCAAGGTTGAATTAAATTCGAGTATTTGAATTTGATTCGAATTTTCTATAAGGCTCCATTTACCGCGTTTTCTGGACATATTTGTCACATAAAATATTGGTTCTGTAAACTTGGATTTGATTTTTCTTCTAATATAACTATTTGAATAAATTTGCAATATTTTAGTTAATCGTGAATGGTCGCTATTCAAGATTTTTGGTTCGGAATCCAAATACTTACTTGAAAGTGGAACTACTTCGTTAAAATTTAATTTTTTTGTTTGATGATTCATCATTTTAGTTGGAAAATCTTTTTTTTCGCTTAAAATGTAACTGTTTTGTTAACAATTTTTTAATTATTTTTTTTTTGTTAAATAAAAATTTAATTACTCCATGTTTGGTTGAAGATTTATCTTCTTCAGTTGAAAATTTCTGTGTTTTGTTGAGACTTTGTCTTTTGTGGTGAAATATTAATCTTCTTGGTGACTAATTCACCTTTTTGGTTGAAAATTCAACTATTGGGCTTAAAATTCCATTCAAAATTAAAATATTTGGTTGAAAATTCATGTATTTTGTTAAAAATTATTCTTTTTGGATGAAAATTCACTTTTTGGTTGAAAATTAGTTTTTTTATTGAAAACTAATTTTTTTACGAAAACTTTTTATTTTGTTGTCAATTTTTTTTATAGACATTTAATATTTTTGATAGAAAATTAATTTTTATGACTGAAAATTTAACTATTTCGTTGAAAACGTATTTTATTTGCTTAAAAACTTATTCCTCTAACTCAAAATGAAACTATTCGAAATGAAAGCGTTTGAAATTTAACAAAAATATGTAGAACGATTTTGAATTGAAAACGTTCCAAACCGAACAGTTTCAGGTAATGTAAATTTTGAAAAAAGAAGATATTTCGAATGGAAGTAAAAGGAATATAACAATTTAAGCATTTTTAAATTTTCGCTTCGAAACATTTCCAAATTAAAAATAACTCAATTTTGAATGGTGTGAATTTGGAAAATCATTTTCTTAATTTTTCATCAATCGGAAAGATGCAATAATTTTAAATATTTCTTATTTGCAAATTATTTAATTTCGAAGGCTGCGAATTTTTTTAATTTTTAAAGGCTCTTAATTAAAAATTATTTAATTTCAAACATTTTCTATTTCAAACGCTTCGAAACTGAAATTCGGTTTTATATTCTACAGTTTTGGATGTTTAAATTTGAAATTGTTTTATTTTTATTTTAATTACAATCTAAAGTTATTCAATTTTGAATGCATCAAACTTGAAACTAACCATCAATGCTATCCAACTTGAAGTTTAAAATTTTAAAAGTAGAAATTTATTTAACTATTAAGGATGTCAATTCTACATAAAATAATCGTAAAATTTGCGAGCATTCTGAGAGTATTCAATTTAAAACTATTGTTTTTTAAATTAAGTGTATAGTGACACGGAAAATATTTGATCTACGGACATCGAATGGGCTCACCGTATTTCAGTGAACCTAGAAACGGTCTTTTTTTAAATCTTGTTTTTGAAAAATTGTGAACCCTTTAAAGTTGAGGACATACATTTCTTAAAGTTTTCATTTAAAATAGTTCAATTCTGACCACTTTAAAAGTATAAACAATTTGAAAATCTTTTATTGAATAAATTCTAAATATTTATTGATTAACATTTTTGTAACAATAATTAATTATTTCGAATTGAAAGCGTTTCAATTAAAAAAATATATATATTAAACGATTTTGAATTGAAAACAATATTTCGAATGGAATAAAAAAAACGAATTTAACTTGTATCTTTCTAAATAAAATCATTTAAGCTTAAATAAATTTAAATTTAAAATGTTTGAAGTTTAAAAATGTTATTCTGAATTAAAGAATCTCGAAATTTAATTATTCCAGATTAAAATTTCGAAAATGGAACAATTTCAAAACGTTGAAAATTGAAAGAAATTGAAATTGTATTGTTTCTAATTAAAAATGTCCAAAATTGAATAATTCATAATTTAAAACTTTTGAATTAGAATATTTTGAAATTGGAAGCTATTACAATTTGACAATTTGAAATTAAAAACTAAACTGAATGTTTCAAAGTCAAAGCTTTTAAAATTTTAGAGTTTTAAACGATTTTACATCAAAAAGATTATAATTTGACACTAAAATTGATTAGACAATTTGTTCAAAGATAAAAAAATTAATTCACCTTCATTTACACCCTTCAAAATGGAATAATTTTCAATTAGAAACCTTTAAAATTGAATTATTCTAAAAACACGTTCAAAATAAAAGTAATATTAAATAGCAAACTTTAAAAATGAAAACTTTTTTACTACGTTCCTGTTTAAAATCAAAATAAGTATATCAAAATTAAACTGTTTAAAATTAATACCTCAGTAATTGAATAATTTCTTAAACTTGAAATGGTTACAATTTTAGAGTTTTGAATAGTGTTAAGTTTTGAAAAGTATAATTAATTGTTGAAAAACTATTATTTTTAAATTATTGAAATTTGCTTAAAATAATTGAAATTTTAAAGGGTTGGTGGCTAAAAAAATTTTCAATTTAAAATAAAGTTCGGATTCGTTTATTTATTAATTAATTCAATTAATTCAATTTTGAAGGTTTATAATTGATAATTTTTCCAATCTGAACGGTGAAAATGATGGTGAATTTATTTTTTTTATCTTAGAAAAATTTGATCAATTTTTCTGATATAATATGTTGAATTTAAATTTGTCATATTTTAATTGCTTCGAATTGATAATTATTTAAATTCACAAGTTCAAAAATTTTAATCATTCAGATTTAACGCTTTTAATTGGGAAGAATACAATTTCAATTTGGTTGAATTTTAAATCCAAATTTCAAAATTCTAATCTTAAAATATTCAATTCTTGACGTTTTGAAATTGTCCTATTTTCGAAATTTAAATCTGAAATCATACAATTTCAAGATCCTTCAATTCCAAATAAATTTTTTCAATTTTGGAAGCTTTGAATTAGGAATGATACAATTTTAAGTCCTTTCTAAGGAACTTGTCCAATTTTCAAAATCGTAATCTGCAATTTTTCATTTTTGAGAGCATCTTATTTCCAATTTTTCAGTTTTAAACACTTTCAATTTCAAGGTATTTAAATGCTTTTATTCAGAAATTATACAAGTACAATTCCTTTTCATTCCATTCGAAATATTGTCCTTTTTCAAAATTTCACCTAATCTAAAATTGTTTGATTTGAAACGTTTTCGATTCAAAATCGTTCAATATAATTTATTTTTAATTTCAAATTCATTCGATTTCAAATTATTAATTAATAATCGTTTCAAAATTGGTTTAATCCTAATATTTAAAAAATTGTTTAATAAGAGATTTGTTAATTATTTATATTTTTATTGTTACTTTTATCGCATAATTTATTTTATGTTAATTTTATCAGGTGCACAGGAAAATTGAAAAATATTTTCATTTTTTCATGAAACGCGCTGTCTGAAATTTAGTTGTTTATTCTTTTTCAATCGCGGCACCTGAGTAATCTTTCTGTTCATTCAAATATATGTTTTACCATTCACAGACAACAAGTGTGAAGGAAAAGATAAGATTTGCCTCTTTTTATCGGAATAGCAGCCTAACTACGTGGAAATCAGTTTTTTTCCTTGTCACATTTTTTTTTGTCCTGCGATATTATTATCTCAATTGTGATGCTGTTATCACTTTTGAAACATGTTTCATTTATTTGCAAGTCAACTCGACAGTTTTTTTACGAATTGACTGCAATCAAAATAAAATTGAATATAATACCACTAACAACAAAATTACCGGTACAGACAATAAGATTTCTGGGAAATTTTTAAATGTGTTAAGTTTTATTTTGAAAGATTAATTTCAATCTTTAAAGATTTCAAAATATGTCGAAAGAGAATCTGATAGATTTCAAGACAATTATAAAACAATTTAAAAATTTTAAAGAAGAAAAATATATATTGAAAGGTTTCTAGAGCATAAAAAATGTTCTTAAGAATTCTGTCAAAATGTAAAATGTTTTTTTATTTTACAACATTTATTTTAAGAGAATATTTAAAAGGTTTCAAAACATTCCAAAAGATTTCCAAAATTTTCGAAAAAAAAACCTGAAAGCTTTTAAGGGAATTTTTTTAATTTTACAGATTTTTTCAAATTTTAGGAAAAATTCTAATTATTTTGAAATGTATATAGAAGTCTTTAACGAATTTCAAAAATAATTTAAAATTTGGAAATATTTTAAAAAATCAAAGCAAAATGTAGATTTTTGAAGATTTCGAAATAAATGATTAAAGTTTCTTAAAGATTTTAAAAGGTTTCAAGATAATAAAAAAGGTCTTAAGATTCTTGGAATTATTTTATGTGATTCTTTATTTTTAAAAATTAATTTCAAGAGAATATTTAAAGAGATTTTAAAACATTACAAAAGATTTCCAAAAATCAACAAAACGAATCGGGAACACCATTTTAGAAATTACTTGAGCCAGATTAATAAATATTCAAGAATTTTAGAAGTTTTGAAGAAATCAAAAATATTTTTAAACTTTGAA
This sequence comes from Andricus coriarius, assembly GCA_932066315.1. Taxonomy (NCBI): domain Eukaryota; kingdom Metazoa; phylum Arthropoda; class Insecta; order Hymenoptera; family Cynipidae; genus Andricus; species Andricus coriarius. The sequence continues at coordinate 1,278 of CAKNWT010305066.1, read as the reverse complement.
AGATTTCCGAAAATTAATGAAATTTTGTTGTTGTAAGCGTCAAAAGGTCCTAAAAATTTCGCAAACTGACTCGAATTTTTCTTTTAAAATTATAATTTGCCTAACATTTTTTTTCTTCCTTCAGTGGAAAATCTTCTTCGGTAAACAATTCAACTATTTTGTTGAAATTTTGTCTTTTGGGATGAATTCAAATCTTTTTGATTTGAAATTAAAAATATTAAAATCGTTTTTAGTTTTAATATCAACTACGTATTATATTCTTCGTTGAGAATTCAACTTTTTTGGTTGAAAATTCAACTGATTGGTTCAAAATTAAACTACTTTAGTAAAAATTCCCTTGTTTCGTTGAAGAAGTCTTTTTGACAGAAAATTAATCTTCTTGATTAAGCATTCATCTTTTTAGTTGAGGATTCCACTATTTTATGAAAAATTCATTTTTTTATAATTTCAACTATTTTTTATTCAAAATCAAAATCTCTGTGGATTGTAATATGAAATATTGGGTGGACTTCCGAAAGCCGTAAACCGACGATTTCTTTCATACTATGTATATTTATGTATTTTGATGCGCTGATTACGAAAATCATAGTGAAAATTGGCGACTCGGCGTTTTTCATGGTGAAATCGTGAAAAAACCATGAAAATCATGGT
>CAKNWT010305009.1:358-15083 GCA_932066315.1 Andricus coriarius | reverse complement strand
CTGACAATCAAGCAGCATATGGTTGACAAAATACGGCTGTTATCTGAGGCAAGGAGCAGAATACAGAAGAGGGAGAATCAAAAGTTTCTCGCTGACCCGTGTCGCCTTTCGATACAACCTCTCATAGACTTATCATCTGTCTGTTGGAAAGCTTGAATGTGCATCCATACATAGCGAGATGCATAGAGAGATTGATGCCTCTTTGCAAAACTAGATTTACTGGAAATTATCGTGTGACAACAAACAATGTCACCTTCCAGAGGGGCGTCTTTTAGGGCGATACAATGTGCCCTTTGCTTTTTTGCATCAAACTTCTGCCTCTATCTCTCGCACTACGAAATTCTTCTGGATAGCTCTGTGGCGGTACTAACTAGCGCGAGCATAAGGTCACTTATGTGTTTTACATGGATGACCTGAAGCTCTATGCCAAAATTCATTCGAAAAACGGAAAGATTGTTGGCGTTCCCGAGGACCCTGAGCTTGGGGATATAAGTGTCGTTAGACATCTTAACACGGGAGAGACATATACATACCTGGGCGTGCCTCAAAGCCGCATTCAGGACGTAACGTCAGTAAAGAAGTCTCTCCGAAGCAGATACAAGCATCTTCTTCGAAAGATTTGGTCTTCCAATCTGCCAGCGTTGAACAAGGTATCTGCGACTAACATGCTTGCCATCCCGGTTCTACTCTACTCGTTTGGGGTGGTTCAATGGACGAAGAACGAACTTAAAGCCCTTGATGTCACCACACGTAAGATCATGCATATGCATAAAAACTTGCATATCAATTCGTCAGTTCCGCGATTATACATTTCGCGCCGTCAAGGCGGACGCGGACTTCTGAATCTCCAGTGTCTTCATAACCGTATTGTTCTAAGTACAGCTTATATCGTAGCCAATGGCAGAGATCCTCTCCTAAAAATGGTCAGGAACCACTAGATGATTGGTGAAGGAGCGTTCCTTTACAAAGCCTTCTCAAAGCCGAAGTGAAGTAAGCGGAAGTTCAAAAATTCCACCAAGAGCTACTTGACAAGAAAATGCACGGAAATTTTCACAGGAATGTAGAAAAACAGTCCTTGTCAAAGGAGCAAACTTTTCTTTCCTCAGATCATCAGGGCTTAATTCAGGTACAGAGGGTTTCTTTTTCGCATGCCAGGACGGTGTCATTTCCACCTTAGCATACCGTGATCGCATTTTATGTCAAGAAGTTCCCAGCGATAGTTGCAGAGCGTGTCATGCACACGCTGAGTACCTGGAACACATACTATCGGGGAGTCCCACCCACGCAGGAACAACGTACATGTACAGACATAATGCGGCCCTGAGAGTGCTTTATTACCATCTTTGTCGCTCTCACGGTGTTGGCCGTGACCCTGCCCTGCCGAACCAAAACCCTCCAAAACAAAGCCCTCCAAAACGAGAAGTGCCAAATTTTCTGGAACTACGATTTTCGGACAGCAGTCTCCATTGAACACTCGATGCCTGACATTGTTCTCCAAGACTTCGAGAAACGAACTATATTCGTTATCGAATTCTTGGCCCCGTCCGAATACTACATCACTGCCAACGAGAAAGAAAAGGAGGAGAGGTATCAAGTCCTTAAAAGGGAGCTGCAAAGACTGTACCCAAAATATTCGGTACAAGTAATTGTCATTGTGATATGTGCTCTCGGAGGTGCGAAACTATCACTGGTTCGTAATCTTAAGGCCATACCCGCGTGCCAGAAATATGCCAAGGCACTTGCGAAATAAATGCAGAAAGCCTTCATCCTTGGGTCGCTTCGTGTCCTCAAAACACACGAGAGTTTCGCCGGCCTGTCGTGATTTCATCTTGTCCTGTGTCCACCTATCTCACGTTTGTGAGACGTGGCCATGAATGTGATTTACCGCGGTTCTACTTGGAGCCGGTGTCATTTTTAGACGGCACTTGATTCTGAATCATTTTGAAGTAATCAGGGGAATTTTCTATTGATTTTGATAGTTTGAAAGGAAGTTCATAGTACAAAAATAGCTCTACTAAGAATTTCTGATATTTTAAGGGTTTGTTGCAGAGATTTTTACATTATCGAAAGTATATCCAAAAAATTCTTAAAGCACTTGAAATTTCCAACGTGTAAAGTCGGAATACGACGAAATTTGAAACGAACGCGTAATGACAAACCTTTGTCCCTTTAAAAAATTAGTCTCGGGTCAATGTCTGAAGGAGTTGGTCGCTATCTTAAACTGTGAAAGAAACCAAATATAAAATTCTAAAGTTTGACTAATTTTCCTTTAAATTGTGTTTCTGTATACAGATATTTGCATAAAAGATTGCTAACCGCGTCACTCAAGTGCAACCTTGAAATTGGAAAGAAAATAGAAAAATCCTGAAGCTTATTTTGGAGATGAGTAATTTATACCAATTTATATCAATTAATTTTCTGTTGAAATATAACTTTTGAAAGCTAAAATCTTCAAATAGTACTGCAATTTAGGGGGAGGGGGGTATATATGTTTTTTCCTCTTTTTTCACTAAAACCTTTAACTTTTCATTTCAATTATTTTAATTCTAATACTTAAAGCAGGAGAAAATTATATATATATATATAATTGAAAAAATAAGGTTAAACAACCACCGCAGGGTCTCAGTAGGAGCAACTACCATCTCAAAATGACACAACGGCAGGCCGTTGAAACCCTCATGTGTTTTGAGCACACGAAGCGACCCAAAGATGACAGCTTTCTGCATCCATTTCGCCATTGCCTTGGCATATTTTTGGCACGCGGGTATGGCTTTAAGGATACGAAACAGTGATAGTTTCGCACCTCCGAGAGCACCTATCACAAGGACAACCATTTGTACCGAATATTTTGGGTACAGTCTTTGCAGCTCCCTTTTGAGGTCTTGATACCGCTCCTCCTTTTCTTTCTCCTTGGCAGTGATGTTGTATTCGGACGGGGCCAAGAATTCGATCACGAATATACTTAGTTTCTCGAAGTCTTGGAGAACAATGTCAGGCCTCGAGTGTGCAGCGGAGACTGCTGTCCGAAAATTGCATGTCCAGAAAATTTGGCACTTCTCGTTTTGGACGATTGACTCTATCTACCGTGGAGCGTTCGGCAGGGCAGGGTCGCGGTCAACACCGTAAGAGCGACAAAGATGGTAATAAAGCACTCTGAGGGCCGCATTATGTCTGCAGATGTACGTCGTTCCTGCGTGGGTGGGACACCCCGATAGTATGTGTTCCAGGTACTCAGTCTCTGCACCTATCGCTGGGAACTTCTTGACATAAAGAGCGGTCATGGTATGCTAAGGTGGAAATAACACCGTCCTGGCATGCGAAAATGAAACCCTGTGTACCTGAATTAAGCCCCGATGATCGGAGGAAAGCAAAAGTTTGCTCCTTCGACAAGGACTGTTTTTCTTCATTTTTGTGCAAATTTCCGTGCATTTTCTTGTCGAGTAGCTCTTGATGGAATTTTTGAACTTCTGCTTTCTTCACTTCGGCTTTCAGAAGTGAAGCATCTAGAAGGATTAATGCACTTTCCTCACGTCTGATGTTGACGTTCAGGTCAAGGGCCTCGTGGTTCCTGACATGAAAGCTTTTATGCATATGCATGATCTTACGTGTGGTGACATTAAGGGCTTTAAGTTCATTCTTCGTTCATTGAACCTCCCCAAACGAGTAGAGTAGAACCGGGGCGGCAAGCATGTTAGTCGCAGATATCTTGTTTAACGCTGACAGATTGAAAGACCAAATCTGTCGAAGAAGATGCTTGTATCTGCTTCGGAGAGACTCCTTTACTGATGTCACGTACTGAATGAGGCTTTGAGGCACGCCCAGTCATGTATAGGTCTCTCCAGTATTAAGATGTCTAACAACACTTATATCCACAAGCTGAGGGTCCTCGGGAACGCCAACAATCTTTGCGTTCTTCTGATTAATTTTGGCACATTTATCCAATCCAAAGTCCATCCCAATCTCTCCTGTGTACTTCTTGACGATATTTATGGCAGTTTGAAGTTTGCCTTTACCAGAGGCATAGAGCTTTAAGTCATCCATATAAAATACATGAGTGACCTTATACTCGCGCTGGTTAGTGTCGCCACAGAGGCATCCGGAAGAATTTCGTAGTGCGAGAGATAGAGGCAGAAGTGTGATGCTAGAAAGCAAAGGGCTCATGGTATCGCCCTGAAAGACGCCCCTCTGGAAGGTGACGTTGTTTGTTGTCACACGATAATTTCCAGATGAGATAGTAAATCTATTTTTCCAAAGAGGCATCAATCTCTATGCATCTCACTATGTGTGGATGCACCTTCAAGCTTTCCAACAAACAGATAATACGTCTATGAGAGGTTTAATCGAAAGCTTTCCGGTAGTCAATCCAGGCCATTAACAGGACGCGCTGATGGGCTGCAGCGTATTTACAGACACACCTGTCAATTAGCAGGTTCTCTCGACATCCTGCTACACCTTTTTTCGAGCCACGTTGTTCGTACATCTCACGCCACACAAGCTCAATTCGCCGAACAATCCTGTTGTTTAGGACATCTGTAAAGATCTTATACAGTGTGTTCAAACAAGTTATTGGCCTGTAATTCTCTGGGTTGGACAAGTTGCCTTTTTTCGGTAGGATTATAGTGCGTCCTAACGCCAGCAACTGCGGAATGGGCGTCTCCGACTCTAAATATGAGGTGAATATACGGGCCAAATGTTGGTGTGTAGAAGTAAACTTCTTCCACCAGAAGTTCTTAATACAATCTGGTCCAGCACCGGAAAAGTTCTTCGTGCCTCTAAGTGCTTTTTTCACCTCTTCGGCAGTGATTGCTGGACATTGCTCCTCAGATTTTATGAGGTTGTCGCAACATTTCTTGAAGTGGATGCTATTTTCAGTAACTTCTTTCAACTTGAGTGTTTTCTGGATTTTGTATACTTCTCTCCAAAAAGTCGCTACCTCGATGGGCTTGGGTGGATTTTTGACAGAAACAGGGTGATCACTTAAGAGGCGAGATGGGTCAGAGAGAATCTTTTGATTCTCCCGGATCCATCTCTCCCTCTTCTGTATTATCCTCCTTGCGCCAGATACCAGCTGTATTTTGTCAACGATATTCTGCTTGATTGTCAGCAGCTTTGACTTGTTCGATGTGTGATTCAAGATTTTTAGTTCTTGGGCGAACTTTCGAACCCTTTCCGTGAACGGTCTACCAGATTTTATGTAGTCAATCACACATTGAACACGGGACGGATTCTGTCTTGCCCATCAAATCTTTTTGTTCAGTTGATGTAAGTGTCTTTTGGTCTTTTGATCCATCGTCGGTTTGAACCTTCGATTATAATCAGCTAAAGCTCTCGCAGCACCATAAACTGAGCAATTGATGGTCCAGAGGTCGCATTCTTGCGAGATTTCTCCACGCAGGGAGGCATCCATTTCAGCCAGATCTTCGGGCTTAAGAACAACTTGCATGTTAATGTTTCTTCATGTCCTGAAGTCGTGATCATCTCTCAGATGGTCGCTTCCGCATCTTCGGTTACAGCTTAATCAAGCAGCGGTTCGGGAAGCGCTCCGTGTACATATCCATTTTTCCAGAGGTAGGCACGTTGATTTCGCAACGATTGAATCGAAACGTGCTGAAGCTCTGGGTGTTTTTGGCAACACAGAGTATGCATACGCGCCATAAAGCCTCGATGAAAAGGGATAATGCTGGCATCGTAGCAGTCTAGCAAGTCATTTTTGAGTTGATTCGTCCACTCAATGTGGGCATTTTGCCGGTTCGTCGTGGTGTTCCTATCTAAATTATTTTCAGCACCCCGAACTCTAGGATTATCGGCATTTTTCGCCGACCCATTGTCGGGTGCTCTGCGCGTTTGATCGTTTTGAACCGCATTTACAACTTTTTGGTGTTTTGGTGGTGCCATCGTTGTTCCCACGAGCAGCTAGAGAAAGGGTTCGTTCATCCTTGTAGAGCCCCGCACAGCAAGGATAAGGCTGCATACTCTGAGAGGTCGCCCGGTATCTCAGAGTCACCGTTTAAGACACCTCATCCAGGTGCCATTCAGAGGCCGCTTAGGGGTTATTCCTTCAGAGGTCAAGGCATTTTGAAGAGAAGTCTACGAAGTCCAGCATCCACTGAAAGAACACTCGAACAATATAAATAGCTTCAAGGAGCTGTGCAGTGCCCTCATAACACTTGAGGAGGAATGCCCACCTATCACTCCCGAGGAGGTGAAAAAAGTATTAAGAGGCATGAAGAACTATTCCGCTCCGGGACCAGATGGTATCAAAACCTTCTGGTGCAAAAAGTTTCCTTCAACTCACCAGCATCTTGCCCGCATTTTCACCTCATATCTAAGGTCGGAAGAGCCTATTCCGGAGTGGTTGGTAGAAGGGCGCAGAGTGCTCCTGCCGTAGACGGGCAACTTAGCTGACCCTAAAAATTGCAGGCCAATGACTTGTCTGAACACCTTGTATAAGATATTCACAGCTATCCTAAACGATAGGATTGTTTGGACAATTGGACCTGTGTGGCGAGAGATGTACGAACAACGTGGCTCAAAGAAAGGCGTAGCAGGATGTCGGGAGAACCTGCTCATCGATAGATGTATCTGTAAAGACGCAGCATTTTATCAGCGTTACCTATCGATGGCCTGGATTGATTACCGGAAAGCTTTTGATTTAACCTCCCATAGACTTATCATCTGTCTGTTGGAAAACTTAAAGGTTCATCCACACATCGTGAGTTGCATAGAGAGATTAATGCCGCTTTGGAAAACCAGATTTACTATCTCATCTGGAAAACATCGTGTGATCACTAACAGTGTCACCTTTCAGAAAGGTGTGTTTCAGGGCGGCACCATGAGCCCTCTCCTCTTTTGCCTCGCATTATTGCCACTGTCTCTCGCACTTCGCCATTCCGAAGGGTACCTCTTCTGCAACCCTGGAAATCGAAAGCATAAAGTTACTCATGTATTTTACATGGACGATCTTAAGATCTATGCTAAAAATCAAGAGAAACTATATCAAGCTCTAGACATTGTCAAAGAGTACACTCAAAAAATTGGAATGGAGTTCGGGTTAGAAAAATGGACCAAGGTTTATCTGAAGAAAGGAAAACTTATCTGAATCCCGGACGACCCTGAGCTCGTCGACAGAAGCGCTATACGACACCTTGGCGCTGTAGAGACCTATACATACCTGGGCGTGTCACAGAGCCGCATTCAGAACGTGAAATCTATAAAGGATACTCTCCGATGCAGATACAAACGTATCATTCGACGGATTTGGTCTTCCGAACTGTCGGCGAGGAGCAAAGTATCTGCAACGAACATGCTTGCCGTCCCGGTATTACTCTATTCATTTGGAGTGGTTCCATCGACAAAAGGACGAGCTCAGATCCCTCGATATAGGGTCCAGAAAGGTTATGCACATGAACAAAAGCATGCACCTCAAATCTTCTGTTTTGCGACTTTACATCTCACGCCGTCAAGGTGGTCGCGGAATACTAAATTTTGAATGTCTTCACAACAGGATTATTTTGTATACAGCACATATAGTCGCAAATGGACAAGATCCTCTTCTTAAAATTGTCAGGAAAAACGAAGAAGTGGGCAAAGGGGCGTTTCTCTACAAAGCGGCGGAGGAGGCTGCTGAAACACTCGGCTTTGACTTCAATATCAGGGATAAGCAAAGTGCATCAAATCTTATCCATCTCGAGTACTCACTCTTGAAGGCCCGGATTGAGAAAGCACAGGAGAAAAACTTCCGCGAACAGCTCCTCGAGAAGAAGATGCACGGCATCTTCCACAGAAATGTGGAGGATCTGTCGATGTCGTATGAGCTAACGATTGCTTTCCTTAAATCACCCGGATTGAAGTCGGGCATGGAAGGTTTCATTTTTGCATGCCAAGACGGTGTCATTTCCACTCTAGCATACCGTCGCCACATTTTGAGCCAAGACATTCCCGATGATAGCTGCAGAGCGTGTCATGCACACCCCGAGCATCTAGGACACATACTATCTGGTTGTCCAATGCATGCGGGTTCGACCTACATCCAAAGGCACAATGCGGCACTAAGAGTGCTTTATTACCATCTCTGTCACTCTTACGGCATCAGCACAAATACCGCTCCTTTAAACGCTCCTAGGGAAATAGAGTCAATTGTCGAGAATGAGAACTGTCGGATATACTGGAACTTCATATTCTCAACAACTGTTTCTGTTGCGCACTCCAGGCCTGACATTGTTCTTCTTGACTTCGAGAAACGAACCATGTTCGTTACCGAATTTTCGGCACCAGGTGACAACAATATCATAGCCAAGGAGAATGAAAAGAAAAAGAGGTATAAAGAACTTATAAGGGAGTCGCGATGGCTGTTCCCGGAATATTCCGTCAAGCTAATCGTCTTGATCATCGGTGCTCTTGGAGGTGTCAAGGTTTCACTGGTTAATAGCCTGAAAAGCATCCCTGCGTGTCAAAAAAATGCTAAGACACTTGCGGGGAAAATGCAAAAGGCGGTCGTCCTTGGGTCGCTCCGTGTCCTCAGGGTGCACGAGACTTTTGCCGGATCATCTTATTAAATTCGTCGCAGACTGTAACCATCTATCTCATGGTCGTGAGACGTGGTTACGGCTGAAATTTTACCTCGATTTCGCTAGGAGCGGGTGCAATTTTTCAGATTAGCACCTGCTCCCAGCGAAATCCTGCCGTTGTCCTTATGACAGACTTAAATATATGATGCTGCATGAGATCTCAAAAATTTTCAAATATTTCCAATGTTTTTCCTCTTTCAATTCTTATCATTCTGAATTATTTTGAGGTATTCAGGGGAATTTTTGATTGATTTTGATAGTTTAAAAGGAAATTCAAAGATCAAAAATTGCTGTACTAAGATTTCCGACATTTCAAGTTTTTTTTTTATAGATTCCAGGGATTAATTATAATGGTTTTCGCTGAATTTGTTAATAATATTCTAAACCTTTTCAAAGAAGTTGCTCACAATAAATCAAGGAGCACACAGTATTCTGGAGATTTTTACATTATCAAAGAAAGAGGTACGTCGGGAATTGGCAGATGGGAACATATGAACTCCTATCTAATACAACGTTGCTGCAGGCTGGTGACCTTCTCAGTATAAAACATCAACCAATTGCGACTCTTCTCGGTTCCCATTCCTTGCCCCCCCCCCAGTAACAAAAGTTTTGGTGGGTGGACAATCTAAACAATTAATAATACAAACAATAAAACAGCCTCGGAATGGAATGCAACTTTCATTGACAAAATGCATACACACGGTAAACTTAAAGGTCGAGTTTCAGGCGATGAATGGAGACTGGGTGTTTCGATTGCTAGGGGGTGAATGATCTTAAGGTAAGAGAATTACGAGAAACTATGCACGTAAGGAAACTAGATATTCTATGCGTACCTGAGGCGAAGAAAAAGGGTTGCGAAAGTAGAAACATAGAAAATGGGGTGTTAGAACGCCATTTTCAAATATGCTCAGCAGTAGATAGTGAATAACATGGTAGTCAAGGAGTCCGTTTGATTATGAATGAAAAAGCAAGACAGCATCTTAAAGATCATGATTTTGTGTCTTCCAGATTACTGTGGGTTAGAATGAAGGTAGGAATAGAAGATTATTTATCATAGCGTGCTACGCCCCAGTTGATAGTGATCCGAGAGAAGTCAAAGACGCCTTCTGGGACAGCTGAAATGATACAATAAGTACTTGCGATCAGGCTGAACGAATCATTCTGCTAGGAGATATGAACGGATAGGTCGGCGTCCAAAGTCAGGGTACAGATAAAGAAATGGTGCTAGATAATTTTAGGGATTCAATCAAAAATTATAACGGGGAAAGGTTCGTTTGCTTATGCTTAGAAAAGGGCCTATTTATTACAAAGACTTGTTTTAGACATAAAATGATCTACATGTACACCTGGTGTAGAGGAAATAGCCACAGTATAATTGACTTCATTATTGCGGATGAAAGACCAAGAGAACTGGCAGCAGACACAAGGGTTATGAGGGGCTCTGAATGCAAGACTGACCATTACCTTCTAGTCTCCAAAATAAACTTAGGACGGGGATGGAGAAGAAAGAGAACCAAACATACGAAACAAACGCGAATCAAGATCAAAAATTTACAGAAACCGGAAATGCGAATAGATTTTCAGAATAAGTTAAATGAACGCATAGATAGGGCAAATTGAGAAGCACTTATAAGCAATAAAGATATAGAAGGCGCATGGACTATGATACGGGATATCATTGTTAAAACTGCGACTGAAGTGTGTGGTACGGCGTTTATAGGAAGAAAGCCTGGTGATGCATGGTGGGATGATGAAATTAAGACAGCCTAACAAGAAAAGAAAGAAGCGTACAAGAGAACATTGAAATTCACAGTTCTTAGCGATGAAGAGAGAAAAAGGCTCAAAAAAGATTACAGACACAAAAATAGAAAAGTTAAACGACTAGTCAAAGAAAGTAAAGATAAAATGAGAATAGAAGAAGAGAAGAAAATACAAAACGACTTTGAAGGAAGCAAGAAACTATTATTTATAGAGATAAAAGAAAGTAAAAGTACAGAGTTTGTGAGCATGAGAAACAGCAATGGTGAAATGCTATATGATACAGACGGGATAGTAGACGCTTTAAAAGACTCTTTTAAAGAATTAACAGGAGGTAAAGATATAGGGCAACAGAACTGCGACATAGAACATAATGAATTAGAAAACCTAATTGAGAAAGTCTGTGTCACTGAAGTTAGAGATATAATTAAAAACTTGAAAAATGGTAAATTTACTGGTTTAGACAGTATTAGCGCTAAAATGCTTAAATACGGTGGCGAACTCATACCTCACAGGCTGTGCGAATTGGTAAACTTACGTATCGAGACGGGGGAAGTCCCATATGAGTGGAGAAATGCGATTATAGTACCAATATACGAAAGGAAAGGAGATAAAAGCTACTGTAATAATTACAGAGGTATCAGCTTATTAAATAACAGAATAAAAGATATGGGAAGTCCAAAGTGGATTTATGCTAGGGAGATCATGTACGGATCAAATATTTAGCTTAAGACAGATCACTGTAGCATTGCTACTAACAGGCTTTCCCATGCCAGACAGGCAAAGAATGAAGAGGAAAGTGAATAAGAGGGACATCAAAACCCATCAATTTTAATGGAGAGTCTTTTGAAAATTTTGAAACGCTTTTCGCTTCCCAAGTATATTCGGGGCGCCTCTGGAGCCACCGCTGGGGGCCACAGCATGCGGGACGGTGGTGATAATGAGCTGTGAGATGGTTAGGTAGATCTCACCAATCAAACAGCTGGCCAGCAAGAACATCTGCGACATATGGTAAGCAGTAAAACATCAACTGTGCCTGCTGAGAATGCATTAGCTAGCGTTAGCTATTTACAGCCAAGCACCTCAACACAAATACCGTGGGAGAGCATCAAGTGGGATACCACAATGAATGGGGAATTGGTGCGTCTCTATTATGAAAGTTTGAAGTTTGAGACCCCACGCGATAAAGGATACAATTTTAGAACCAAATTTGCTGCAAGGGATCTCAAAATCAAACATCTCAAATTGAGAAGGTCGCACTAAGAGATCTTATCGCTAAGGTACAGGACATCAGGACTAATCTACACATCTCATAAGATCGAGCAATGGAGATTAAACAATAGGTTGATTTGACGTGGAAAAACGACGGCAATGAACATCGGTTAGAGGAAGCGGCGCACCACGAACAAGCAGCGGCAATTGAAGTTTTTCCTAAACCTGGTGATGAGCCAGCACCACCACATCCTCCAGAGGTAGATGGTCTAATACAACCAGAGCCAGAAGCAGAGGTTCAACAACCAAGAAGGCGATTGAAATGGACAACCCATATGAACAGAGATGTAATGCGCTTTTATTTTTTGGCAAAGAAAAGTCGGCAAAGTGTAAGAAGAGAACATCATAGACTCTTCTTACGTAAGTATCCAGAATTAGCCACAAGAATAAAAGAGCAGAATCTAGCAGATGAAAAACGCTCAATATCTGCAAAGAGATTTCTTTCGGCTGTTGAAATAACTGCCATCGAAATGGAAGTGGAACAGCAGCTTCCTATTGATAACCTTCCCTTGGAAGATTTGGACAACGAAGACCTGATTGAAGCTGAAGGCATAGGTGCTAGGGATAATGAACATCAAGTAACGGATCCACTAGAACTACATCCAGATAATAGCGATGATCTGAACAGCGAAACCCCAGAAAAAACACAGCACCTTGAAAGGAATTTTGGTCATGCTTTACTAGAGTTCAAGCATGTAGAACCAACACATTATCTGCCCAAGATGAACATCACAAATGATTTGCGTACACTAATAGAACACCTGAACAGCAAGGTCTCACCCATGCATTTGAACGCAATACGAACTGCATTAGAGGTACAAACTCTTGTATACTGTGCAGCTGTGGCAACCGTTAAAACGGTGGGCCGCAGAACTAGGCCTACAAATGCAATCTTTCCTCCAGGAAGGGAGCGAGATCCACCATGGAAAGTCAGGTTGGACATGGATGTCAGCAAAGTAAGGTGCAAATTGGGTCAACTTACTCAATTTAAATAAGGAAATAGAACGAGAAAGCTGATACACCATATTACTAAAATCATCCACCCTCGTTACATCGAGACGTTAACACCAGCAATATTGGTTGAGATCATAGACGCCCAACGGCAAAGACTTGATTTTCTTACTGCTAGACTGCGTCGGTACAAGAAAAGTAGTGCAAGAAGGCAACAAAATCGAACCTTTCAGGCAGATGAAAGAAGGTTCTACCGTGAACTGAGTGTAAAATAAAACAGCCAGCAAGAAACCAACGTGCCTAAGTCGTGCGATGATGCTTTGGGGTACAAGAATCAAGTATTCCGATCATGGACAATCCGGGATAACTAGATCAATACGCATTACGACGGGTATATTCCAAGGAGACTCCTTCAGTGCATTATTGTTCTGTTTAGCGTTAAACCCACTGAGCAGAACACTAATAAGAAAAACCTAACGACTGCCTTCACTACAAGACTCAGATTTGTTCTGAAGAGTTCTCTTAACTCGGCAAACAAGATCAGGGCAATCAACACCTATGCCATCCCTGTCCTCACGTACTCCTTTGGGCTCATCAAATGGTCAAACACCGACCTTGAACGATTAAACAGAATCATCCGCGTAGAAACGACGAAGCACCGAATGCACGACTACTTTAACAGCAATCGGGATTTTACACTTTACAACACCATCCGTAAAGCTGATCTAGACTACACGCCCTTGAATTTGTCCTTAGAGGAGGCCTTGAGTACCAGGGCAGAAACCATAAAGGAATTGGAAACGCAATGGAGACAGAAAGCCATCCACGGCGAGCACCCCAAAACGTTAGATCAACATGAAGTGGATAGTGAGGCATCCAATATTTTTAGCTGAGAAAAGGCGTCCTGTATCCAGAAACGGAAGGATTCGTTATTGCGATACAGGACAGGGTTGTCAGCACCAAAAATTATCGCAAACACGTGCTACATCAAGACGTGGTTGACCGGTGCCGATTATGTGGAGATACCAACGAATCTATCAAGCATATTATTGATGGTTGTCGCGTAATGGCTCAAAGAGAATATACGTACAGGCATAGTGATATGGCGGGAATTATACATCAACAGCTTGCCCTAAACCTAGAACTCTTAAAAGAAGGGATGCCTTTCTATAGATACATTCCAATGCCCGTTTTAGAAAACGAAGATTACATCTTATATTGGGGTGTTACCATCCAGACGGATCATTACATCCGAGCCAATCGGCCGAACATCGTCATGCGAGAAAAAAAAGGTGGAAGAGTCTACATCATCGACATTGCTTGTCCACTTAACCGAAATTTGCAGGCAACCTATACAACCAAGATCCACAAGTAGAGCGAGCTAAGGCATGAAGTAAAGACAATATGGAGCAATGTGAAACATGCATCTGTTCATCCTATTGTGGTTTCGGCTACAGGCAATGTGCACGCATGATGCAGTGAACATCTAGGAAATTTAGGAGTCAGTAGGGTACATGGTAGCTCTAAGAAAGCATCCAGAGGCGACTGTCGTCACCACCAACATTCACGGCCGCTGTGTAAGCATAACAGTGGTCAAAGACGAACTGTAAATTACACCATGCTCCTAATTTTGTACCTACAACATCATCGCAAATGGGTTCATACATCGTATTAGATTAACTAATTACATCATCATCTCATCAGTTACTGGACTTAGTCCGTGGCCATGATGGAAAACGGGGTTCTTCTTAACCCGAGAACAATTTTGAAAAAAATAATAATACAGCCCCGAAATGAGAAACTTATCGGGATTCTACTGTATCACAATTTTTGGTAATTAAAATTTTCTTCAGAGTAGAAATTTTTTCATTTTTAGTGTTTACCACTTAGAAATAATATATATTTATGACGTTTTTTAAGAAATAATTCAATTCACTTTTTTATTTCAGAAAAATGTATCTGATCAGCTTTAATGTTCAATCATGATTTCGTTATGTAATAGCAATTAAAAATTCGAGAATTTGAGAAGCTTTGTTTTTGAAAGGTTCAATTTAGTTTTGAATTATAAATGATACGAAATAATACAATTTCGTGATTCTTCAATTTAAAAAAAATTTTTAATTTTAAACGCTTCGACTTAAAAATGACACAATATTATTCTACTCCTTTTTCTAATT
>CAKNWT010305001.1:1428-13460 GCA_932066315.1 Andricus coriarius | reverse complement strand
TGATCTAAAGTCTGCCTGAATTTTTTCCTCTACAGAGTCTACAACAGTATAAACACAGCAGCCATCTGTTTGTCATAAATTTGAAAAATGGCTTGACGGCACACAAGGTCACTTTATTCTCTTGCAATTTGTTATCTCATTGTAATAAAGACTGCAAATTAGATGTGTGAATGAACTGAAATTTTCTTTGCGGTGAAAATGCTAGTTTGAAAGCTTGAATGAGTTTTTGAACAAAGGGGTTCTTTCATAGGGTTTCCTTCAGAGCTGACCACAGACACGCGATTTCCGCGGCACGTGCCCATCCGGCCCCGATGATGGCACGGCCCTGCTGGTCCCAGACCGATTCCAGACCGGACGAGACATGTTTACTCCACCGTCACACAATCAAGGCCTTCACGACCTTGGACGGCAGAAAAATACATATATATATATATATAGCAGACACACACATATATATATATATATATATACCTACTTGCGGTACGTACACCCCGCGGGTCTGAAAGTGACCGGCTGCCGTTGTCGTTATTGTCGATATATCGTCCAATCCCCAGATCCCCTGCCAGAGGTTTGATATCATCGCACGACTAATCTTGTCTGCACCATCCTCTCGGCGCAATTCTGCCAAAAATAGATTTTTTTTCTAATAACGAATTATCTAAATATGATCAAATTATCAATCTTCATTATTGTCATGCATTTAAAAACGGTTCCTATTTCGACTATGAAAGAATCAAGGAGTTCCCATTTACAAATTCAAATTTCGCGACCAAATTGGAGATACACAATCTGCTGTTGCGGAGGCCGCAAAACGATAGTGGCCGCAGAAGAAATGTTTTTTTTTGTGTTAGGGGCCGTTCAAAAACTACGTGACGCTATTTTCAACACTTTTTCATCACAGATCATCACACAACGATTGAACACTCCAGGATATCACAAATACAAACAGCCCCACCCCTTCAAGTATAATACCTCCTCAATCCTTGCAGTGCGTTGTATAGTTTTTGAACGGCTAGAGGGTTGGAGTGACCAGTGAGGCCAACCAAATCTGCAAATACAAATAGTGGTACAAAAAAAAAATTTTTTTTTTTGTTATGAGCAAGTGATATATGATTTCCCGTAGAATTCTTGATGCTGAATCCGCGTCCGGCCTCAGAATTTCTCTAACACGTCAGGTTTTTGAGATATCCTAACCTAAAAGTGCTAAAATCGCGATTTTGGCCTGTAGTTGAGGTTATTTAGCGTCACGAATTTTTTGTTCAAAAAACTCTATTCAGCAATTTGAAGTACAACTCTTGCCCTTTCAAATCCATTTGAGTTGGCTCAAATATCTCAAATAAATTAAATATGTTCAATATATTCAATTTATTATTATTTTTATATTTATTTATTCAAGATATTTGAGCCAACTCAGAGGGATTTGAGAGGGCAAGAGTTGTACTTCAAAATGCTAAATAGAGTTTTTTGAAAAAAAAAAATAAATTCGTGATCGTGATGCTACATAACCTCAAATATAGGCCAAAATCGCGATATTTGCATTTTTAGGTTAGGATATCTAAAAAACCTGACGTGTTAGAGAAATTCTGAGGACGGATTCGGATTCAGCATCGCAAATTCTACGGGAAATCATATACCACTTGCTCATAACAAATTAGTGTACCTGTTAGTAATACAGGAGACTTGATTGTCCAAGCGGTAAGATGCGTTTTATAGCTAGTTTCGATCAAAATGGCTTTAAAAATTGCAATCCATATGAATGCTATGTGATTTGCTTAACAATTCTTAAGACATTTTTCTCGTAACTGGCTATATTATCGCTGGGGAAAACAAGTCTCTTATTATAACCTTTCATTTAATAAAATACGAATTGAAACAAAAAAGCGACTTCTACCCTGGCCCTCCATAGTGGAAGAACCACTTTTATTTCGTTATTTTTTATCACAGATTTAAAATGTTCAACAAGTAAAATTTGGCCCACGTTTGGAAGGAGGGCGGGGGGGGGGGTGGTAGTTAAATATTTTCGCTCTCCTTTACGCAAAGTATCGTCTTTTAAAATTTTTATTTTAAAAGTTATATATATATATAAATAGAGAAAATCGAATTATTGAGCCTATTTTCTGGGTACAAACATACTCATGTTCCCAACTTGTCCTACCTCCAAGGTTCTTTCAGGTTTTCCAGACAGTCCCTGACATTTTTTGACCATTTTAAAATTACCTGACTTTCCAGAATTCCCTGACCTGTATTCTTATAGGCTCAGGTTTCGTGGAATAAATTTATAAATACTTCCCCATATTTTCATTATAGTAAAAGATTTTACACTGTGGTGAAATATATCAATAATAAAAATAGTTACGATAATCAAAGAGCGCTTTCTATCGTTTTTTTATCAATTAAACCACGGAAAAAATTTCCTTAAGAAGAATCCAATTTATTTTTCCTTTAGGAACTCTGATTCTAAGGGTCATCCCGTTTTACATTGAATATATGGATCATTTTGAGTGTAAAATTACCGATTCCACGTAAATAAGTGGCATGATTATTAACGTTAGATGTCCTAAACCTGAAGCATGAAACCTGGGCCCAGAGAAAAAAAATTATCCTACCTCTTTAACCTTTTTCTAGGATTTACCATTTTCCCCCAGATTTCTTAGACCAGCTGTCTACCACATTTTTTTTTAATTGGTTCAAAATCAAATATAGATACGCCCCTGATACTTGCGTATTTCTGCAGACCACAATGATTCGTTTCTGGAACAAACGCTTGGCAAATGCGACGTAAAAATAAGCTTAGACACGACCTTACCACTGCTTTGAATCACCTCGAGCTTAGTTGCCGACTCTTTTCCCCTTTCGTTTCTTCCCCCTTGTCACAAAACATAGGTCGTGCAGAAAATTAAAACAATGTCGGGGGTATTCAATTTTATGCGCGATGAAAGTCTTTATAGATTCTGACTAACGCTGCTTGAAGATTGTGTGTTGCCAGAAACACTGCAATTTCTTAATGATTGCTTTTACATTTTTTTTACAAATTGGGCATGAACCGGGTTTATGTCCCCTTTTTAAATCCTTAACTTTCAATTGTTTTAATTAATTTATATTATTTTTGTTCACTTAAAATACAAGACTCTATATTTAAAACTGTGAGTAATAATTCTATACGCAATATCGCAATTATGATTATCCTCGTGGAATCATTAAAGGGGCAAATAGGCCTTGTCGATATCCCGAGGGACAAATAATAGACGACAAGGGGATGTCCTCGGCGATCTTTATCATTTTCGCAGGGGGACGATTTGGACGAGGATAAGAACAAGGACGATCCACATACACGCAAACTAAAACCTGACTGCCCCGCCTGCCTACTTGCAATTACTTTATCTGCAGCGACATCGAGATAGAATGTTGAGGTGAGCCGGAATGGAATATCGCGTCCAGGGTTACAGGAAAGCGTGGTTGCCGACCGAGATGCGTGGCGAAGGTGACAGGTGAGGTCAATTTCAATCCGAACTCTGAAATTATCGTTCAGGGATTTGCGGAAGTGCACTTTGCCTATAATTTGCAAACAAAGCAAAACCAATCACTCATCCGGATGACTAATTCGGAATTATCATTGATTCAATCCGAAATATTATCCATTTTTTAACTTTATCAAATCTGAAATTCTACAAGGAGAAAAGAGAGCAAATGTGAAACCACTCGTCAACAACCTGTGCAAATTTCACGATTATTACACGGATATTATGATCATATCATATATCAATGTCAGGAGAAAAAACGGTTGAAATTTTATTATTTTCTATTATACTTAACAGCTAAATTTTAATTTTAGCTTTTTTGGAAGGAAAGTTTTAAAAAAACGTAAGCTTAGAAAAGTCAAATTGTGTAACATAATTGCGCAAGAATGCTCAAGAACAAGTATGTTTAAAAAAATAGTTTTTAAAAAACATATGCTCAAGAAAGGCAATTTGTGAAACATAATTGCATAAAAGGAGTTAAAATAAGAGAAGTATGTTTCTAAACAACTGTGTAATCGGCTCATTAGAGACAGTTATATAATAAAGGAAAAAAGAGATCAGTTGAAGTAAAATTTAAACCACGCAGCTAAACTCAAATAACTATTCATAAATTAAAGTAAACTTTAAGATTGTTTTATTTTGTGAAAATCGTTATTGTTACAAACAATAAATATTTTTGGAAATATTAAAAATCTAAATCTAGGTTAAACTACTTGCAACTAAATGAATGAAATGAATAATTCTTAGTGAAAAAAATCATTTTTCTATTAAATCTTCTTGAAAGATTTTCAGGAAGCTAGTTAACATTAATTTTTCATCCAAATTTTACGTGATAAAAATATTCAATAATATTAACATTAACACAATTTTAATTTATAGATAAATCATCATGGGAAATATTTGCATTAAGGATATGCATATTAATGTTTTATAATTTAATTTTTCGCTTTAAGTTCATAAAATGTTCTTTAATCACACAAAATTCCGATACAGCATTTAATCATTTGAAGGGTTGCACTACAGAACTATAGATAATCAACAAAATGGGAATTTTCACAAAGAGCGAAAAACATTCTGCAAACTCGAAGTTAATATTTAAAGACGAAACAAAAGTCCACTCCTGAGCCGAACTGTTGCGTGTGATGATGTCGAATTTGTGAATTCTTTGAACAAAGTTTTCATAAAAATTATAACTTTGATGTAATACGCACACCAGATATTACTATTTACTAACTTTCAAGAAGATTTAATGAGAAATATTATTTTATCAATAAGAAATGTTCGTTTATGCCATTTTTTATACTATTTGTTATTAAAAATAATAATTGTTAAATTTTTGCCAAACTGTTTTCTTACAATATCACTTCTGAGGTACTATGAAAACAGTTGGAGTAAAAAAAGCACTTACCCAAGTAAAAAATATTTACAGTTGCGCATTTATTTAACAAATTGTTTATAACAATTGTTTAGTTATTTATTAGCTCAAAATCTTGATTAAATAACAGTGTTAACTTACTTTCGACAGAACTCATTGAAAAAAACGGAAATTTATGATCATGAAATACGGGAAGAACGACACTTGTTTAATATATTTGTTATAAACAATCAAATATATTTTCTGTTAACCATTTCTTGATACATTTGTTTATAACAATAGAAATTCTTAACTTATAATGATAAGTCATGA
Source organism: Andricus coriarius (assembly GCA_932066315.1). Taxonomy (NCBI): domain Eukaryota; kingdom Metazoa; phylum Arthropoda; class Insecta; order Hymenoptera; family Cynipidae; genus Andricus; species Andricus coriarius. The sequence goes on along the minus strand of CAKNWT010305001.1, from coordinate 8,255 downwards.
ATAATTACAAACCTAATACAAAATATAAGGCATTTTAGGTTAGAAATCCGTGTTTTCAACATTTCCCCACTATATACTGAAGTATTTGTTTATACTAATGGTTTATATCAATTAACTTTATATTAAACTAATTATTTATGTTTATTAAGTATATATATTTTTAATGTACTGTTGCACAAAAAATTAAATGGAAAAATCGAAGAGTTTGAAGACCTTAAAATGTTAATGTGGGGAATCGAGTATGCAAAAAATGTAACAAAAATACAGTATAAAGCTATATTTCGTAACTATTACGCACTATTTCGCGACTATCGCGCGTTATTACGCATTATTACGCATAATGTGTACGGAGTAATACGCCAATGAATTCTCCTTCGAAAAAGACTCTGCTACACGGACAAAATTCATAGTTCAAATAAATTTATATATACTGAAAAATTAAGTTAATAAAACTAAAATATATTTGAATAAAGTTATTTTTGTTTTTAAAATAGACAAGTTTGATCAAAATATGAACATTTGAAAACAAATTCTAATATTAATTCCACTCATTTTCAATTCGATTTGAACTTTAAACTCTTTGTAATTGTAGCGTAAATTGTGAAATCAATTATAAATTTAAAAAATCGTCAAAATTATTCTTATATAATAATTAGCGCTATATTCAGACTTTAAATATTTGCAATTCAGCTATAAATATCTTTGTTCTAACCATTTATAAATGTGATTCATTGATAAGAATACTCAAAAGAAATTCTGCTGCAAATACCTGATTTAAGGATTTTACCAATGTCGTTGGTTCGTTTTCAACGATATTTGTGGCAAAGATAAATATCGCTAGTTCAGCTATAGTTTTTTTGCGGAATTTTCTGTATGTATTAATAAAAGTTTTTGTAAGATTTACAGAAGAAAATATTTTGTAAAGATTACAGACAATTCTCTAAGCTTTAAATGAAAAAGCTATATATGCTGTCACTATTTTAGCATGTGACCCCGGTAACAATTTAACATTAACAGACTTTATTTTTTTCTGTAGACTTTTTAACATTCCCAATTTGAAATTATACGATTTTTAAACGTCGCAGATATAAATTCTTGACATTTTCATGGTTCCGATTCATGTCGCTACACATATTCAGATTAAAAAAAAAATCTGCTTTATGATTCAGAGATTTGTCGTTAAGGATACAAATTAATACTCACTTTCGAGGTCTTGCAAATATTTAATATTTAATTAACTCGATCGGCATAACAACTAATTTGTGAAGGATCGACTTAAATTCCGAAGGCCGTCCTTGGGACGCTGTGTGCTAGGTGAGACACATAAAAATGTTTGCTTCTCTCAAACAAATTACGTAGAGTGTGGGCTAGAAAAGATTCTTTTTATAAAAGATCATTCGACCTTTCAGTATATTTCATAGCTCTCTGTTTACATTTTTCTGCTTTTCTCCAACTTGTACTAGTTTCTGTCCGAAATAATACTTGAAAGATATATTTTTTAAACTCAACCATCTAGCAATCAAGAACTAAAATTAATTATTTAATAATTTAATTTTCTTTGGAAGCCATCTTAAGCAAATTCTTTAATAACACTCTTGAGACATAATAGTCATATCAAGGTAATAAGAAAGGTGCATAAGACGGTAGCAGTGCATAAAACGATTGCCGCTATAAATATTAAATATGTTTGATCTATTTAAGAAAGGCAACACTGTATGTGTCATTATCAGTTGGCGGATAGACTACAATCGCTGGTACTGACTTATACCGCCGTATCGTATTACCCCTACATGTACATACGTTTTATTCGAGGTTTCATTACGAGGTACCACTAGGAAGGTACGTCAATGAGAGTCTGTTTGTTCCCAAACAGAAAAAACCGCTGAAAAAATCTGAAAGCGTTCGAAATTACGAGCTTTTTAATCAGACACCTTCAAAGTTAAACATTTAAAACTAAAACTTGTAAAAATAAAATGAAACCAATTACCTAGGGGGAACCATTTCCCGAGGAATCTGTTCATTTCTTATAACGTATTTGGATATGTTATTTTGTAGTAAAGGTCATTAATCGAGTCTCAGTTGAGCTTCCGAATTTTGAGCATCATGTGTACGAGGAAAAATAGTGAAAATGGAAAGAATTGTAGCAATTGGTTCCATTACCCTATAATATCAAATTAAAACGTTAAAAATGTTTAAATTTGAAAAATCACCTTCTAGCAATTCTAAAAATAGAATAACTTATTAAATACTTGGAGCATCAGTTTAGAATTCGTATCGCGTTCTAAATTCCAAGCGATGCATTTCTTGGTGTTTTGTTTCGATGGAAGGCAATCCAACGATAAAATGATCAGCATAATAAAACGGCACCCGACCTCATGAAATCAATAGACCGATATTGTTTCATGATAAGGTGCATCGATTTATGAGTTGACCTTGTTGAGTGTGGTCTCGAAAGAGTGCACCTTAGTACAAAGTACATCGCACCTGCCTCTTTTCTGCGATGAATAAACTTTGCTCTTTATTCCTTTGTAGTGAGAAGAAAAGAAAACATCCGTTTGCAGATATTCAAGTCAATATGCATTTTATAAATTCACATAGATTCAATTTTTATTTTTATTTTTATTGTATACAAACAAATGTTGACAAATTATTTTGTGAGCAACATGGTAATTTGTTGTAGGGCATCCACGTGCTAGATTTTAAAACGAGATGTATATAGTTCGTTAGCTCTTTAATTTATTTTGCGTGTCTGTGCTTTCGTTCAACTCAACAGGTTGTAGTTTGAACCCTGCATATGCGCGAGACAACCTCGTTACCAAGACCGATTTACAATTACCAGTTGCACAAATTCCGTATATTTCATTATTTACAGCAAAAAAACCATGGTCAAATTAATTTCCTCTCATATTATAAGTAAATTTTTCATCACTTCACAGAAAAAACTAGGAATTCAATTTGGTTTCAGGTCATTTTCTTACAAACTCATTTTGTGAACTTTAGTTATGTTCCCTCTCTTGATCAATGTAAAAACTGAAAAATAATTGAATTTCTTTCAATATTCGTATTACTCAATATGAATCAATCATAGTTCAATTTTTTTTCAGTACATTTTGACGCCCTTTCTTTATTAAAAATGAAACTTTATTTTTTCTGTGTTATTTAAAGAAAATTCTTAAACATTTTTGAACATCTCAATTTATTGGTTTTCCTAACAAAGAGTCTCTTGATCAGAAAACTTTTTTTGGCTCCAATTTAAATTCCTAGGTATTCTTGTTTTTTATAAATACTAAATGATAAAGTTAAAAAAAAATCGTAATACAAATACGAAATACTTTTGTGTTAAGATGAAACAAAGATATTAATTTTTTGCTTTGTAAATCTTTCTTGGAAAAAGAAGAGAAAATAATTTTTTTTTTAGATATCAGCAAGTGGAAAAGTGAGAACAATGGTTGTTGGCTGATAATATGGACTCGTTTGCTCATTGTCAGCTCAAGGTTCGTTTCCAAGTCGAAGCGGTCACTCTCTGAACAAATAGTGTTCCTGTATTACGATGAATGGTATATTTGCTTGAATTTTCCTTTAGAAACTTTCTACGTCACCAGAGTTTATTTCAGACTATATTTTAATCGCCAAGTATTTTAGTAATTCGCTGCCTGGGTTGTAATGTCGAGTTTTACTTAGTTTACCTAAATCCCGCTAAATCCAAATAAATTTAAACCTACTACTAATTGAATCGAAAATAATTGGTTTTATAAATAATTTGTAGATGTGGACGTAGGCAAAATAAAAACAACGACAGACTTGGTTGATATAATATTTAATAAGATGAAGCAATTATGCGATACACCTCATATCTCACCATCACCTCTCTTACCACTCTTAGCTTTGCGATCTATCGATATATCAACAAATGATCTATCTATATAATTTAAGACTCTTTTCAATAAATTTGAAAATTCAAGAGATTCAATATTTCGCCACTGCGTAAGTTTGACAAAAAACATGACGACGTGTTTACGACTCAATATGTGCAAGGTCAGCTTCACCGGATATGTTCAGCTTATCGGCGAATTATCGACGTATTGGTTTTCCCAACGTAAACTTTCGAAAAATTTTTTAATACTAAACCGAGTGTTTAAACCCGACTTAAGTAATTAAAAATATTCTTAAAGTATTTAAAAAACGGTATGTTTAATACTGCAGGTGACCCAGTCTTCAAAACAGGAAAAGTCGCTTTTGATCTCTTTGTCAAAACTAAAAACTAAAAACTGTGATATAAATCACTTTTTGAATTGGAAGCTATCGAGGATGGGTCACTGATTTGCAATAAATTTCGTTTTATTTACATGCAGGAGGCGAAACAAGTCTCGCAGGCTGTAACTAACGAACCAATAACTTTTCCGCACCACAATGCTTTCACTCTCGCGTCAACGCATACCAAACTGTGACACGAGTAAATCTGTCAAGGAAACATGTTTTTTTTTTTGCAAATGTAGAAACAATCACATTTCGCTCACAAGTTTCCTGCTACATAGAAATAGTGGTTTTGCTAGCTTTTTGGTTATACCGAAAGTAGGACAATGTTGAAAATTTAGTGTTTCATATTTTTCTCTAAAGAATTAAATTAAATTTTAAAGAAGGATAACAATTTATGAACAATCTGATAAAACGTGTCTCAAATTTTAGAATTCATATTCCAAAATTCATTTGTTTGCAACGCCTCTCTGAAAGTTTAAAAATGCACAAGTAATAAATCCGAATAATTTTAAGAATTTATTTTGAGTATCTTGGAAGTAATTTGTTTAATTTTGAAAACATTACATTTTGCCAACTCTAGTATATAATACTTAAAAGAGAAATGGTCAGTAGTCACCCATTTACGTTCAAACTCTAGAATTAAATCGAAAGTTAAAAAGTTGGTGTTTTCTAGTGCAGAGTTCGACGCACTCTTATGCGCTGCACATAGCTGGTTTCTGATTATTATAGTAGTTGTTATAATGGAACTTGCTTTCTTTGAAAGTGCAAGTACTCTCACGCTTTTCTCTCTTGGTACACATTTTACTCAATTTCTCGACAATCTCGTGACCACAAGACACTTTTCTGTCTCAAGTATTCATTTTTCTTAATACTTTAAAAAAAAGTCTCAACACTTTCTTTTGCCGTCATACTGTTCTAATTGTTCAAATAAGAATAAATCTAAATCATTATGGATTCGAGCACGGGATCTTGTGTTATTCAATATTAAAATTTTCTTGTAATATTATTTCTTTATTGAGACATGTGGGGACAGCGTTAATGGAATCCTGTGCAGGGGGTCCCTCGCCAAAGTCGAAACTCATGGACAATTACACTAACATAATTTATATAGGAATTAGTAGAGTTAGTCTGTAACAGATAACATTAGGGGAGGAATTGATTCTCCAAAAATCGAGACGATAATCGAACGGGATTCCTATATAAAAACTTCTGTCGCCGATTGTTGCCCGTGGTAGGTCTAGCGTTCTTACACGGAGAAAAATGGATGTTTAAACGTAACATCTAAATCTTCACATTTAACATATTTTATGCTTAACTATAGGACAGCAATCTAGATGTTCATAGTTATTATCTGTAGATCTTAAAAAGTGAGATGTTACTCTGTAACATCCAAAATGTTCAACTGAAACATCCGAAATATTACATGTATGGTTATGTCAAATAACGGCTGTAAATATTCGAAGAGTTTACTTATTTCTGATCATTTGAAGAATTAATTGATAACTTTTTTGGGAATTTAAAATTAAACTTTAATGTTTCTACATGAACGAAGAACAGATAAAGGGCATGAAATGTCGATCAGATGATACGTTTCAGTCAAGTTCAGGTTATGTTTAATACTTGTAATTCAAAATAAAAAATAAAAACGAGGCAAGTAAGCTGAGAACGAATGATCTGTAATCAGCATTTAAAATTCTATCTATTTTAGGTTACTTAAACTCAAATTGTATTTTATATTTACAAACATTTTGTCAAATGTGTTAGAGTGAATATAACCTCAAACTTAAGAACCTTGTTCCGTCGTGTAGACAGAAAAAAAGTCGTTATCCAATTTTAATTAAGGATTGCTAATTTTGATTCTTTGGAAATATTCCGAAATTGAAATATTCCATGATTGTAATATCAAAAATATATAGCTGTCAAATATAGTCCTTAAATTCCAATGCGCGATGCGCTTGCGCTAGGACGATTTTAACATCTGAATCTGTTTCCGTATAACATAAAAATATGTTTACGCCTAACATCTCAAAAAGATAGTAGATGTTCGGCATGAATATCTGCATGTTAAGCGGTACAATCTTACCCATTTAACATCTACATTTAAACATCCATTTTTCTCCGTGTATATAATAGTACCAATCAACCTACCCTTATTCGTCTCAAATAAAGAGTAGGTATTTAATTGGCACCCCGGAAAAAGTAGAGTTCATCCAATAATAGTTTGAGGAATTTACTACGTCGACAACCAGTTCGGGGTCACTCTCTGAAAGTCAGAGCTTAGTCTCAATTGATCTTTGGTTTTCATCAATCACCTCATTAGAATCTTCAGTATCAAAGTCTTCTCGGTGCTTCAAAACCTGTGTCTAGCTTTGTCCAGCTAAAATAATTGATGCAATTTCTTTAAAAAATAAAGGGTGACAATACATAACAAGATAACCAAGATTTTTCTCGAAATGCGTTTATTGGATGAAAATATCTTTAAAAAAGCAAATACAAGCTGTGGTAGAAGGATTTGTTCAAATTCTGATTTTTTAAATATAATAATGAAAAAATTTAATTTAAATATCTGT
>CAKNWT010304993.1:556-10810 GCA_932066315.1 Andricus coriarius | reverse complement strand
TTTTTTTTAAATTGCTGATGATTAGTTGAAAATCTATTTACTTTTTAATACTTGTTCGCGAAATTTTTCGAATTTCCTGGCCTTTGATTTAAATTTATTTTATGCTTTCCAATTAGAAGCTTAGACCACATTTGCACACGAATATTCGCACCCCAGGATTACTACTAATGTTGGTATCGATCGATCATATGAAGATGACTTTCAAGAACTATGAAACTGGAAATCAACAATATCGATCTAAGGTAACTCCTTAAATACCGGAAATTTTTAAAGTCATTTCGGACCAGATGGAATTTGAAAATTTATAAATTAAAAGTTAATAAGTTCTGAAAAAGACATCTTTCTCCTTCGCCCTGGTAGAATCCAGATGATAAATAATCCCCTAACTCTCACTTATGATTTCATTTTAAAAATTCGCTGTTTTAAATACGAAATCTATGTAATCTTTTTAAATACTAAGGAATCTTTTGAAATCTTAAAAAAATGGCTTAAAATAATTCAAATCTTTTAGAATCTTTTTAGTTGGTCAAGAAAAATTAGTAATTGACCCTGCATTTTTGAGGAACTATTAGATTCTGGAAGTTACGTTGGTAATCAGATTCTTTATTATAACCTTAATTAGTTTGTGCTATAATCATAAAAGATTTTCGAGTTTCTGTGATCCATTCCCCTCAATTTGCTCCTTTCCCGGAAAAAGAAATTCCCTATTGTTTATTCAAATCGGTCACCATTAACACGTGACCCCGGCTTCCAAAATTAACATCGGATTTCAAATGAGAAAAGATCGTTTCTTGAAAAAATGAAAAATAGAAGTTCAATAGTAATTAAATTTTTATAAACTAAAGCTTAGTGACCTCGCAAACATTGTTGAAGAGATAATTTCCTTGCAATAAGCACGTTTTATATTTACCAGAAATTTTTGATTTTATGTAACTATTTTAAGTGGCTTTAAACGTAATTTTATTTAATACTTGATATTAAGCAATTTCATTTGCAGAAAATTGTTTAAACATTTATGTATCTTGATTGAACATTACAAAATACGTTATAAAATCTAGAATAAGCCTTAAACAAAGCAAATGACGCAATTAGCATTAATAATGTAAACAGAAGTTGAAATTTATGATCAATATAAAAATTGTCAACTGTGATATCAGTGGTAATGAATTTCAGTAATTAAATTGTATTCCGTAAAACTGACTTTGATGGAATGTAAATATCTCCCAAAAACAAGGTTGACGTAAATCCATGAGTTAACGACTGTAGTGTATATGTCTTATGATAGCCAATGAATCACAAGAATATTTATTAGTTATATTGTTATCAAAAATCTTCATTGAAACATTTAATAGTGTTTTCTCTAATTATAAGAGATAAGCTAAATTCTATAGAGTTGGAAAAATTGAGTGAATATTTTCCATTCTTCTACTTCGAAAAAATTACACTATTGCGGAAAAGTTGTTTTTATTGCTCCAATGAGAATTTTTCGGACAAATCAAAGTTATTGCTTTACATATTTTTTTTAGGGTTTTCTCAGGCTATGGATTGTCATTCTAAAACCCACCTGAATCAACCCACGCAGTAAAACTACATTTTCTAGAACTGGAAAGATTCGGTAATAATTCTCCTTTCTTATGATTCGGAAAAATTACAATTTGTCGGAAAAGTCGATGTTATTGCTCCTCTGATTGTTTCAGGTGGTCTGCGGGCCTGAGAACAACCTCAAAAACTCAGAGGAGCAATAATTTTGATTTTTCCAAAATAGATTCGTTTTTCCGAAGTATAAGAATGGAAAATATTCACTGAATCTTTCCAGCTGTATTGCATTTAGTGGTTCTTTATAGAAGCGAAACTGACTGCGTGAGTTTCCATGGGGATGTTCAAGGGGATGTTAAAACAACAACAGTTATCCGAGAGACAAATATTCACGGAATTTTTGCAGGTGAATTCCGAGAGGTTTTAAATTTAACGTGTTTTTAGAGTGAAGTTATAATATCAACCCTTAGTCAGGAAACTCTGTCGCAAGTGTTGAGGATCCGCTGGGACTTTCCACCTCAAGTATGAATTTGAGCTTCCAAGAGGAAAACAACTTGCCCCGAGATAATGATTAGTTGCGCCAGCAATTGGAATTATCAATTGTCAATCTTCTTCGGGGCATCGGGCTTTCATCCTTTTCTGCACCTTCGTTCACCTTCCTCTGTTTATCTTCCTGTTTCCTTTGCGTATGGATATGAATGAAAGAATCCCTATAAACAGGCTCTCCTGCGTGAGAGGAAAAGGATCCCTATAAATGGGGTCTCCTGGTATGCGTGATTAGGATATGGTAGAAGGGTGAAAAAGCCTAGCTAACACGGGCCTTCTGGATCCCTCGGTCGAAGCCTCTCCTGGACCGATTTACAGCTTTGGAATCGGGACAGGAATGACCTGCGGCCCGCATTGCGTCCAAGAAACAGCCCTCCGTTTGTTATAGTGGTCTGAAATCCGATATTTGAGCATTGGGTGTCTTACTCAATGTGACTACCCCCCTAAGCCATGAGCCTGGAGTGATCGTGCTTGTGGCACTTTGGCACCTAGCTTCTCACGGAATCAAAATGAATCACGCAAAACCAAACCAACAATCGAAGGAAGGAGAAAGGGAGTTGACGGAGGGGGGAGAGGGGTTGGGCTTTAAAGGGTCTAGCATAACCCTTTCCTCTCCATCTGTCTCTCCAGAAAGCCAAATTCAGGGGGCGGCTGTGCAGCCAGCTACTTATGAAAGTAATTGTCGATCTACAAGAGTCCAAAATGCTGGCGAGACACACTGGTGGAATGGAAAACTCGAAGAGCTACGCAGCGGAAGGCAATACGTAAGGCAAAGTAAGAAAGCTGGACCAACTTTTGCACAGACATCGAGAAGCGGCACTCTTAACTTGCCCGGTGGGGGTTACTCAGAGTCGGACCGGGACAACTTGGCTCACCTGATCAAGGTTCATTTCCCGGGCTTTTCAAGGTTTGAAGAAGTGGAGACGGCACCTCAGAGGCAAACCAAAGTCGCCTGCGGCCCAACTGGGCCCGAAGCGGCGGCTTGCGAACAAGATTGTCACCCCTGCCAGGGTCAGGTGAGCCCTAAAGTTCTTCAGCCCTTACAAGTCTCCTGTTCCAGATGGCATATATTCATTCCTCTTACAGAGGCCTGGAGAGACCATCATAGGGCCGCTAGTGAGACTTCCTAGGGCTAGTCTGACGCTGGGACATGTCCCGGCAGCATGGAGGGGCACGAGAGTAGTCTTTACTCTGAAAGCAGGTAGGATCGGTTATACCTTACCCAAGGATTTCCGTTCCATCAGCCTAACATCTTTCCTACTAAAAACAGTGGAAAGACTTGTGACATCGAAGGAACCTTTAAGAACACCACTGGAGAAGTGATCAGGGCCGCCATGATCATACATAGTGTGCCTACTGTAGTCGTGGAATCGACGTGCCATATGTTGGCCAACAGGAATATAACTACGACTAAGGGTGATACCAGTTTATGTGCAAGCATTGACTCGGGATGTCCGCAGGGAGAAGTTTTATCGCCCTTGCTGTGGTGCCTAGTAGTGGATGAACTGCTTCATCTACTCTCAAGTCAGGGTCACCACGTCATAGGCTATGCGGACGATATACTATAGTTATCGCGCTCGGCCAGCATCTGGATGCGCTCTTCGGAGTAATGCAGCAAGCACTGATTCCCTAATATGTCAATTCCGATAATGCATGATCTTGAAAGACCAGGTACTATAAGAAACTTCACTGCTATATCTTCTGCAGGTAGAGAGGTTTTAAGAGAGTTTTTATTTTTTGATTTAATTATTTTACCTCACCCGGGTGCCAGTATCTATCAAAGCCTTGGAAGCAACTCCTCCGAATAGGATGTGTACTACATAGCATTTATATATGAGTTTTGTTGATTTTTCTTCTTCCTCCTCAATGAGGTCTTGCCTAGGATCATCCAATCCATTTACCAAATATATGATATTCTCCGCCGCGTCTCCTTCAAGATCATCTTTTAAGAGCGCGGCTCCTCCTCGTTTCCCGCCTCGTGTGACAGTGACAGGTGATCTTCTTCAGTCATGATTGGATCTTCCTCCGGATTAACGTTTAGGTTTCTGAATTTGTAGCTCGCTGGTTCGCACTCTATGGTGATCTCCAGTTCTAAATAGTCTGCTTCCGTTTGGTCCAGCATTTTCTTCGTTTTCCGGGTTTGGTTTTCACGAGTCTCATTTCTTGCTGTGTTCACATGTCCAATATTGTCAAAACTTTCCAGGCGTTCAATTGGTTGCTCAACTTTTTGAATGCCTCTCCCTATTATGGCATATTTTATCTTCCCGTTAAGATATTTTGTCAATTTTTGAACCGTTTCTCGTTCGGTTATAGGATGGTTGAGTTATTTTGCCTTTGCGTACAAGCTGATCGCATATTCGGTGCGAGATGTGTCCTCATTTTGCGTTTAGCAGCCAAATTCTAATTTTCTTTTTATCTCTCACTATACTTACTCTCCCTGACTCGTTAAAACTTCAGCGTGCTAAATTTAAACTGTGGACGTTAAACAATTATTATATTTAGAAAACTCTCTGTTCCAAATCATAGTTTTATATTTGATGATAACAAATTATTTAAATTATGATTTCATTTCCAAAATTCGCTTTTCCAAATTTTAAATCCCTGTAGCCGTTTTAAATGTTTAGAAACGGACGGATTTATTTTTAAACCTAAAAGCTTATATAAATTATGATATTCGTTTTAACGATTGCAGTCAATAAATTTGGTTTCTTCACGCCTGTTATCTATGATGTAACGGCTATAGAATGTATATGTATTATATACTCCAATTAAGCAACAGGATATATATTAGTTACATCGCTAATCAGGTTCTTCATTAGAACGTTAATTAATATTTCTTCTCGTTAGAAAAGATGAGGATTGCCCATACTCTCGTCTTATTTTTTGCTGTTATCGTCAATGTTATTGGTGAATATAATAATATAATATCAATAATTTTAAGTACATTATTTACGTATTCCGAAAAAATAAATTCTTTTTTCAAGTCGGTCACCATTATCCCATAATTCGGGCTTCTAAAATTAAGATGAGATTTTTAATGGGAGAAGTTCGCACAAAGAGAAGAAGTTTTCTTGAAACAAAAGGTTCGTGCTCTGGCCTGTTTTTTTTAAAGTCGTGAATATTTTTACACAAACAAAATTATTTGGCTACAAGATTAGGTGATGTTAGTTGCATAAGGAAAATTTTTGATGCAAAACGATTTCTGCTAAGAAAAATGAAAATCCTCTCAACTTAAATTGAAGAGGAAATTCCATTTACGTCAAGAATATTGCATCGCTATGATTGGTGCACCGCGCCTGTTACGCGGGCGCGCGACCCAATCAGGAAATAGCTCGGTCGTTGGTGGGCGCGCGATCCAATCGGAATATCGCAAGTTTCATCATTCTAGTTTTAGGACTATATAATAAATCTAAAAGTTTGAAAGGGTCCATTTAAATTGCAATAACCAAACAATGCCCAATTAATCTGAATGCAAGGAAGAATTTTCTCTGAGATACTGATAAGTGATCAGTTTATGAGTATCTGACGAGGAAATTCTCAAATGTTGACAACTACAGATCCTAATAGGCAAGCCTGGTGTAAGAAAATTATCTTCATTTTTAAAGGTCACACTGTTTCAAACAATGCTTATGATTAAAGGAAAGTGTATCCACCTTTTGATACTTTTTTCCAAAATTGTGTGAATTTGCCGGTATTTGATTTAAAACGGTTCATATTTTTAGGTTTCTCTTCAATGCGGCAAAAAATTTGTTGCGAAATAATGCCCCATACATTAACGGGGTTCTTATTGTGAATTTCACATCGTTAAAAGTTTGATGATTTCATAAACTTTTTATTTCAATGTTGAATACTTTAAATTCAGAAGAGATTTCATAATTTCATAAATTATTTCGCCAGCGCTGTTTTATGGTTCAAAAATGTTTTGAAATCTTTAGAAAAATGTCTTTAAATTATCTTTTAGATTTTTTTTAATTGATCAATAAAAATGAAATATTGACCGAAAAAAAATGATCAGAAATTTAAAATCATCTGTCAAGTAGAAACTCTGTATTTTGAGGAATTAATATTAGTCTCTGGAAACTTCACACGGACTATTATAGTAGACACTATATAAATTTTCAATTTAACCGACGCAATCGGATTCTTGATTAAAATATTGATCAGTTTCTGCTCTAATTAGAAATGATGAGGATTGTTGATACTCTCATCTTCTTCTTTGCGGTAATCCTTAATTCTATTGGTGAATATAATAATATAATATAATGTACAGTTTTTAAGTGCATTATTGATATTGATATAAAAATGTTACCACATTTGCGCTGGCGGAAAAATGAATTCCCTATTTTTTATTTTAATTGCTTGCCATTAAACCATGACCCGGGATTCTGAAATTAACATGCGATCTTCAATGGGAAAAGCTCGGTTTTCAAAAAAATGAAAAAAGGAAGTACAATTTAAATATAAATATGGGAATTGCTTTTTTAGTCATTGTTATGTTAAAACTTGAACAATCGTATTGATTTGACATGCAATGAAAAGGAACGCCTGCAGCCGCTGTCGGTGGTCGGTGGTCGGAGGTGGTGAAATTACTAAACCGACAACTGTTAGACTATGGTTCGACTTCCAACAGCGACTGAAAGAGATTCTCTTTTTATGGGTGTCAAATTATTCAGTTTTTTAAAGTCTTCATAAGTACCAGAAAACCGAAAATCATGAACTTACTTAAACACCTGAAACTTCAGCCGAATCTGTTTCTTGTTATAGAGTTGTCTTTAGAGTTTGATTGCTTGCCTAATGGCGAACCTATTCCTGGTGTTCCTCGCCGTGGACCTTCTTCTTGTTCTTCTTCTGACAGACAATATTCTTCTGCCAGACAAAATTCTACTGAGACACCTCATTTTCCTGAAAGATGTCTTCTTCCTGCAGAGCCTCCTCGTCGTTCCAGGACCAGGTCTCCTCCTCGTCGTTACAGGTCCAGGTCTCCTCGTCGTTACAGGTCCAGGTCTCCTCCTCTCGAGCATTATTCTTCACGCCAATTTAGAGATGCACTTAAAATCGGAGAACTTGAATCTATTCGGCTTGTTCCCTTAACCAACCCGCATCGGCAATTCGAAGTTCGAAAATACACTTTTCCTGCTGATAGACCGATTCAACTGCAAGGAAAACAAAGAAATCAGTTTAAACCCATGCCAACCAAAGAACAAAATGTATTAATTACATCCACTGGTGACGCCGTTGCAATACTGGACAAAAATAATACACTTCTTCGTGGAATATATGATCAGGATGGGAAACGGGTCAGCATAAACATAAAGAGCGGCGTGATTCTCAAATTGCTCCCAGATTTAGCCGATGAAACTCTACTAGGTTCCTATTTTCCAATTTCTAAGAATTTTTATATGTTACGTTTAAGACACGTGTACATTAACAACAATTGACCTTCTGGGATAAGTTGTTTGAAAAATGTTATTTAAAAACGTTATCGCCAAAAGTTGTTTCAAATCTAAAGCTTTCTCGAGACTTTTGGTCGGTGAAACTAGAAAAACTTGGTTACCGACCGGCTTCAATTTGTAATTAAATATTAATAAACAAAAGGAAATTTTGAACTTCTTTAACGTTTTCAGGCATCTCTAGATTATATGTTGTGTGTCTTCTAACTTTGAAACAGTTTCAATGTTATTTGGTCCAGTTATGACAATTTATATTTCAACTACTACTGGGCGTTTTACATTACCATTTTTTAGAATTGGCTATGTATAGCTAATTGAAATCCAGAATTTTGGTAAAAAATCTGAGATCAATTAATGCATTAACACGTTATTATTGAAAAAAATGCTATTTGGTAATCGTTCAAATAATTTTCATACACGAATTTACAGTTGTCATATCTTTTAACAAATAGGCTGATTTTTCCACCGGATCAAATAGGAATGTCTTAGCCTTTTTCCAGACTAAAGAACAGCAAAAAATGACCTTAGATTCGGAAAAAATTTAAGTTATTTTATATCTTCATTTTTAAATTTTACATTTTTTCAAACAATGCTGATAATTAATGGAAAGTGCATCCAACTTTTGATACTTGTTTCCGAAATTTTTCAAATTTGCTGAAAGTTGATTTTGAACTGATCAATTCTTCAGGTTTCCAATTTCAAATGAAAGAACATTTAAGGAAAATACATTTAAATTTATAACGTTTTAGATTGAAAAATTACAAATAAATTTGTAAACTACAGTTTTCAGATTCAAGCTTTAAACACGGAATTACTTTCAAAGTCCTTGGAAATTGAGTTTGTTTTCATATTACCTTTTTAAAACTGGGAAATTTTTACCATTTAAATAAGGCAAAATTTTAGAAATACAAAATTTGACCTCATTCCACTTTCTTACAATGTCAAAAGTAAAGAATGTCCCGCTTTCAAGCCACAAAGAAATTAAAAATTGAAATTGCCTTCCATCGAACGAAAAAAATGTTTAAAATAAAAAAATATCCTCCCTCAATCCAGAAAAAAGTATTGTTGAATAATAATGCCCCATACATCAAAGGGGTTCTAATTGTTAATTTCATGTTGTTAAAAAATTTATAAATTCAAAAGAGATTTGATGCTTTGATTTTGTAGTTAAGAAATTATTATTTAAACTGACAAACTGGTTAGGTTTGAAAGTTTAAATTTCAAAATTGGAATGGCTTGGAATAATGTTTGTTAATCGGGAATAGGCGAAATTTTTCTTTCAGGGTCCACTCTGAAATATTTGCATTAATTCTTTACTCGTAACACAGCGATACACAATCAAAAAAAGGAATTTCTTCGTTCCGAGAATAAATCCATCAACCTTATTTTCAATAGCAGAAGATAAGTTATTTTTTTAAATAACTTAATATATGTTATTCATTGTATATGCGTCAAATGATGATGGAAGTAATGGGGATGTATGGGGAAAAGTAGGAGAAAAGGGTAGAGGAAATAAGGAAAGAAATTAGGCAGGAAATGGCAGAGCTGAGGAGAAAAATAGGGAAATGGGAAGAGGTTAGGGACAAGTTAGAGAAAAGGATGCAGACGCTGGAGAAAAGACTACAAAAGAAGGAAGAGCCGAATAAAAAAGTAGAGGAGCTGGAAGATAGGCTAAAAAAATGGAAAGCTCAAACCGTGAGTTTAGAGTAGGGGAGAGTGGGAATAAGGAGAAGGAAAGGCTGAGAAAAATAGAACAAAGAATAGAAAAGAAAGAGAGAGAAGATACAAAAAGAAACATAGTGATAAAGGGTCTAATATTAGAGGGGAAGGAGATGAGGGAAGGAGTAGAAGAAGTGCTAAAAAGGATTGATGCTAAGATAGAGATAGAGGAAGTGCGAGGTGTGGGAAGGGAAGAGCGAAGAGGGTAGAGAATGGTACTGGTGAAGCTAAAAAAATGGGAATGTGAGAGGGATGTAATGAAAAAGAAAAGGATGTTATATGGAAGCTCGGAGAGAATAGAGGATGATTTGACTTGGGTAGAAAGGAATATGCAGTATAAGCTAAGGAAAATAGCGGAAGAGGAAAGAAAAAAGGGAACAAGAACATGGGTTAAGTATGGGAGAATAGAGATAGAAGGTGTATGGCGGAATTGGGACGAGGACAGGGAAGAGTAAGTGAAAAATGAGGAAGCGGGAAACTGGGAGAGAAAGGATCAGTAGATAAGGAAATAAAAAATGTAGGAAACAAAAAAAAATCGAGAAACGAAAATAGAGAAGACTGGAGGATATGTTACTGGAATATAGCAGGCTTAGAAAGAAAGGATAGGGAGAATATGAAAAATTTGACACAATGGGAGGTAATAGTATTGATGGAGACGTGGCTAGATGAAAAGGGGTGGGAAAGAGTAAGGGGAAGATTACGAAGAGGTTACAAATGGCAAGTTCAGAATGCAAAGAGGAAGAATAAAAGAGGCAGAGCAATGGGAGGAATGGTGATGGGAGTAAGGAAAGAATGTATAACAGAGAAGGATAAAAAGGAGATGAAAGAATACAAAGAAGGATTAATAGTAGAAGAGATAAATATGGCAGGAGAGAGGTGGAAGATAGTGGGGGTCTATGTGAACGGGAATATGCAAGAGAAATCAGAGGAGATGAGAGAACTGATGGAAGAAAATAAGCAAGAGATTAGACTTATAATATGAGGAGATTTTAATGCGAGAACA